>JASAND010012184.1:0-36102 GCA_030248195.1 Trissonchulus latispiculum
GGTGATTTGGCCAACTTGGGCCTACACAATACGGAAGAAATTTCAATAGTTTAAATTAAATCAGAAAATTGGTTTATTAGAGTTAAAAATAGTTTAATAATTCTTTGTTTTCGGCCCCTCATTCTTGAGTTTTGCTTGGACTTTTGGCCGAAAACAAAGCGTGCCGGTCATTTGTCTCCGGCAACAATTGTTCCTTGCTACTGGAAACTCCTTGTTTCCAGTGAGTCAAGGAAAAGGAGAAAAAGTAGACGTAAAAGATGAAAAAATATGCACACAGTCATTTCTACCTAATTTCTAGCTACATAAAAATTACATTACTGAATTCTACGTACTTAACTACCTAGGTTTGATTTCCTTTCTTTTCGATTTAATTTATTTTTGAGGCAACTAGGCCCCCTTCGGACCAATAGGATGTAGAAAAGGTGTATACTAACTCTCTTTTCGAGAGGCAATTCTCCTGCTGGACTAAAGGCCAGCCCAAAGTTCATGTGAGGACAGCCTTCCAGACAATATGACTGGACTTAACACAAAGGTTACGTAAGTCTTAGTTAAGTTACACCTTTTTTTGAAATACTAAAATTACGAAACGGCAAACATTTTACTAAAACATTTTTGGCCATAACTTTCCTAATATTGGGAGTTGAGAAATAAAATTTACATTTTTAGAATCAGCGTCGAATTGCCTTTCGATTAAGCCCAAGTTGTGTTTCCACGTAAAATTTCGATTATTACTTAATTATTACCTAATTAACACTAATTAATACTAATTAACATTTTTTAACTCATATTAATACTTTTTTAGCATAACTAATTACTAAAAATGGAAAATTAATGTTAAATAACGTTAGACATGACTACCTACGTCTAAATACGGCTACCTATGCATTTGTAACTACATATTATTTGCTGATTAAGGTTAATTCTACATAGTAGCTACCGTATGCCAACGAACCATCTTCAGATGATTAAGTTTGACAATAAATTGAAATTGTTGTTTGCAAACAGAGAGGAATTACGCGTTTTTGTGGATAATATTAGGACCTTTTCTTCGGGTTTTGGGTGGTCGACAATAATGGATAGGTTGTCTAAGGTTAGGTCCTAATGAAGAGGCACCAGCTCTTCATTAAAGTGTAGATATTTTGCTATCATTATCTGCTTGGGGGATAACAAGATCCAAGTGAAAAGGCACCCGCTTTTCACCAGGGAACAGTACTAGGGAATTTCCATTAAGACCACCTAACTGGCTAAGATGTGTATTAATTTATGATGCTGTTCTTCTTGTATTAATGATATCCTGACCTTATAATGCGAATTTAACCAGTCTTCCCTTTCATTCCCCTAGGAATTAGTTATATTTTAGAGATTGGCAACCCTGTTCTTAGTTACACATAAATACAAATACAGCTTGGACGTTCATTCATGTAACTACGATCATAGAATTCTTTACTTAGCCCTTTTTTCTGAGATCTTCCTTGGCGTTTTCGAGTGACCATTGAGCAAATCCTTCTTTTTGGATAATTTCTTCAAAATTTGATTTTTTATTTAACCAATTTCATTACAAATGGTATTTTCAGGCTAACGCTAAGCGTAGTGTCTGAAATTACAAGTTTCAGGTTAAGCGTTGTCTGAAATTACAATTTTCAGTCTAAGCGTAGACCTAAATCGATTGATTTTCAGGCCTAGTAAGAACTGAAATTATTTTCAGATTCAATGGTCTACTAAAATTAGTTCAGTTCCAATTTCAGTTCAGGTCTGTTTCCTTCAGAATTTCAGTTTCAGTTTCAGGCGGCAAATCAAAATAATTTCAGCTTCAGTTTCAGGCGTCGAGCTCTACTATTTTCAGTTCCACTTTCAGTTTTAGGTGCTGAAACTGAAATATGTACTGACTGAATATATTTTCAGTTTCAGTTTAAGGTGCTGAAACATCACTATTAAGAAGTGACCTCTCTCCTTTTCCTTCTGCAGTCAGTGTTCAACCTGCCCAGTTGGGTGCCACTTGAAGACTAATCAAGCGTAAAAAAATCATTAAGTCAGTTCCTCCCCACAAGATTTACAGAAGCTTTAAGCTTTAAGCTTTAAAACCATGTATAAAGCTCTTTCCAACTCCCAAAATTGCGAAAGTTTCAAAAAATTACTAACAAAGCACTGTACAAAAGGAAACCAGCATCTTAAGTGTAACGAATGACTATTTTCCATCGGAGCAGGTCACCTAAAAGGTATTCAAAATTCAGTTTAGTTTTCGTTAATTACGAAAGTTTGTATGCATCCGGTGCTCAGAACAAAGGCGCTGTTGTCAACGGTGGGTCGGAAATTCTGAGAATTACTGAATCCTGAAAAAATTATTGCAAATGAGCAGCGGACGGGGGAGGGGAGAAGTTGAAGATTTCTTGCAATTACCGATAAATCAGTAATGAAACGTTAAAAAAATATTAATTTGTCATCAGTTACATCTAATCAAAGCATCTAACTCCAATCGATTTTTTGTGTAAATTGCATTAAAGTCTTGAATTTTGAATGAAATCAGTATCAATCAATTTTTCGCAGACAGCTTTTTATAGTTGAAAATTTTAGAAAAATGATAGTTTTGCATAATATTTTCGCTATATTGCACACCAGAAATCCAAGGCGTAGTTTCATTAACCGAGGTAGTGGGCAGTGGCGGTTACTGGGGTAGTAAAAATTCCCAAGGAAATGATTACTGAGGGAGTAATAATTGCCTAGGAAATTATTACTGGGGATTAATAATTTACGGGGAGTGATAATTTACTGTTACACCGGTATTTTTGAAAATTCAGGTTAACGCTTGGACAAATTAAAAATCCTTGTATTGGGGAGCTGAGGGTCTTTTTTTGTTATTTTAGACATTTTTCGTGTCTGAAATAAGTTGGGCAAAATTTTTGCTTTCCTTAATGTAACTTTTGAAACTAAATATTGTAAGTATTAAGCTAGATCCAAGATGATTTGCACGATTTCGCACTATCACTTATAAAGTGAACAACATAACTTCTTGAGTCAGTATGGAACAAAATACTCTATCATCATCTAATTCTAATTACAGGGCTTAACGTAAACACGTTTGTATTTTATGGTTACTGTGGTAAAATATTTTATTCAGTTGTTTTATGGCTGAAGTTGTCACTCAACGGAGATTCTTTAGAATCAATCGTGCTTATGACTAGAAATCAGACAACATGTATACATATAAAATCAAACCAAAATACACGAGTCCCTAAGTCATCCCAGTTAGAAAAATTAAAATCACAACGCGAGTGACCCTTACATTCTTCAGATTTTCCTACTTACCTGGTTTTGAAATTGACACAGTATGACCCCCTATTAAAAAACGAGAGTGACGGTGAGGAGTGCAAGTAGATGGAGTAACTGCAGTAGATGGAGCACAGAAAATTTTTAGACTTGAATATAAGGGTTTCGACTCTCGGGGCCCATGTCCTATTTTTATTTTTCTAGTTAAGATTCAAGGAAATGAGACTCAAAGCTAGAGCCTTCTTGACAGGAGATTATAAATATTATGAGGCCACTACAGCGGCAAGCATTTTAAAAAACTAGACTATTAAGTTTATATATATTTGTATTCCTATTGCTAGTTTTTGAACTAATTGGAGTTTTAAGGTGGCAAAAATTGGTAACGTTCTGAAAAATATGCTTTAACAGCAAAAAAGTTCCCCCAACCAAAAATACCGGGTCAAGACCGGTTTCAGAGCTCCTGACCCGGTGACCCGGTGACCCGGTCCATATAGTGACCCGAACTGACCCGGTGACTTGGTGACCCGGTTTCATCTCTGGCTCACATATATCTAAGAAGTAACCTATATTCTTAAGCTTAAAAATCAAGCTAGGCGCAGTAAAAATGAGGGTCAAAAAGTTTTTTGTTTGCGATTTTGACAAAAAGGTGCTTATAGGGGGGCTTCGACCACCCAACCCGAAGGAGTAACGGATGCATTCTACCTCTATTGTTGTTTCAGCAGCTGAAACTGAAACTGCAACTGAAACCTAATTTCAGCTTGTACATGTTTCAGTTTCAGTTGCTGAAACTTAAACTGAAACTGAAACCATAACAGATTTGGAGCTGAAACTGAAACTGAAACTTAGTCGAAGTGAGAGCTGAAACTGAAACTGAAACTGAAACTGAAATTAAAATAGCTTTGGAACTGAGACTGAAACTGAAACAGTTTCAGCTCCACACTAAGACTGAAACTTAGTTTCAGCTCTCGCTGAAGCTGAAACTAGTTTCAGCTCTCAGTGAAGCTGAAACTAGTTTCAGTCTTAGTGTGGAGCTGAAATAGGTTTCAGCTCTAGCGTAAGCATGCTTAGCATAGACGAGTGTCTCAAAAGCTGGGCCCTGTTCCCAGCGCGTAAAATTCTAGCCTTATATATAAATATAAACGTTTGACTAGTGCTTTTACTGCTAAAATTGTACAGAACAGAGTGACAAGTAAAACTGCACTAAAATGCGTGTATAATTTTAATAGTGCATTAAAATGTTAAAATACTACTGTATGGCAATATTTATTTGATCTGTTTACAGCTTCTTTTTTCAGAATATTAACTAATCTTTTTAAGATTTGCCCGATGTAATTGAAAACATTTCTTATAAAATCATTACATAAGGACAAGGAGCCCAGCACAGCACCAGCAACTAAAAAGAACCCCAAATTTAGGGCTAATTAAATTCTATGTATTCTTCCCTTTTAGATTGCTGCAATATAATTTTTAGTGTAGATAGCCGCAGTTATAGAATTGTCCAATGGGAAAGATTGTATGGTTTTACTTGAGTATTATATATTGGCTTCATGTTCTTGATATTATATATCTAAAGAATTCACTAAGGCCCTATTTCTTTAAAGATTAAACGGATTAGATTAAAATTAATCCGCATTAAAGAAATAGCACCTCGGATTAAACGGATTAAAATTTAATCCAGCGAGTTAATCGAGTTAAACGGATTAAATTTAATCCTATTTCTTTATTGCACCTAGGATTAAAATTTTAATCTAATCCTGTTTCTTTATTTACACTTCGGATTAAAAAATTAACGAGTTAATTTTAATCCGACCTGCTTAATTGCTGTTTCTTTAAAGATTAATTTTAATCCGTTTAATCCGTCGCCTGCATTTACAACTAGTTTTTAATCCTCGTGCAGGTACGCGGATTAAACGGATTAAAAGCTGGCGGATTAAAATTTTTAATCGCTGTTTCTTTAATGGCGGATTAAATGGATTAAAATCAACTCGTTTAATCCTCGGATTAAAAATGGTCGGATAAAATGAGTTAATTTTAACCCGTTTAATCCGTTTAATCCTGCAATAAAGAAATAGAGTTTAAAATTTTAATCCGGCTGATTTTTAACCCGTTTAATCCGGCCATTTTAATCTTTAAAGAAATAGGCCCTAAGACACCAAAAATTCGCAGTGTCCTGCCTGCCACAAACAAAAATGTCTAATGAGATTATGGGAAAGTTAGGGGCGGAAACTAATTAATTTGATTAGCATAACATAAAGATAACATAGAAGATAACAAAAGCTGAAATTCATTTTAGTCAGAACTGAAACTGAAAACTATAAGACTTGGAGCTGAAACTGAAACTAAAGCTGAAACTGAAACTAAGCTAAAATACGAGCTGAAATTGAAACTGAAACTGAAACTGAAACTAGAACAAATTTTGAGCTAAAACTGAAACTGAAACTTGTCTGAAAGTGGGGCTGAAACTGAAACTTGTCTGAAAGTGGGGCTGAAACTGTAACTGAAACTGAAACTGAAACTAAATAGGCCAGCGTAAACATCACTCTCTCCATGGCATCCTTCATTTCGACCTACCACAGGTGGGCCAATGACCCCCTCCGCATCGATCCCCCGTTCTCCACGGTTGGTTAGTATCTCCGCCCTGCCTCAACCTCCTCTCCGTCATCCTTCCTCCCATCCCTTCCTGCCCATCCTGGTTTTTTTCTATAGTTCATTTTATCCGGTTCTGGTTCGTTTTCCTAGTCCTGTGCGCACATATGGGATGTCCCCTTCCCTTCTCATCGTCTCTTATGGCTCATAGTCAACTTCCCTTGGACCTTTGTGGTATTAGTTGATTATATTTGACCCAACTGTCCCCTCGTGGCACCCATGGAAATTACCATCCCGCCCCAGTCATGCTGGACCCATATTTAGATTATTAGTGACAATAGCCACCTTAACGCCTTACGCGTTATGCTCAATGTTATGGTGCTTTCCCCTTTGCCAGTGATATAGCCGCTGTAATGATCGCCCTGTCCCCATAGCTGGACTATGATGATGCCGTCCCTCCGTACCCACCATAATGCAAAGCTCTGAATCATTCTGTCCCTTAAGACGATGAGTCATCTGTCGTCTCCCCTCCAGATCCACTGATCTGCCATTAAAAACTAAGGACGAAAATATAGGAAGAACAAATTTAGTGGATTCTTGGCGCTTTTTGTTATTTTTCTATATTCTATTTTTTCTTGTCATGTATACAGCTCTATATGCGGGTGTACGGTGCTTTAAAAATTAACCCAAACCTTGTCTCATTTAATTCTTAAAAAGATTACTTTAATATTTTACCACGCTTAGAATTTATTTTATAATTAATCGTCTATCTTAGGCTATTTTAAAGACACATTTCCCCTTTGGATTTCTTAAAAACTTAATTATTTTTACATTCCAAAAAGTTGTTTTTCTTATTTTTCTCTTAATTACATGCCATGTATATTTGCTCATATGTATGTGTACATTCTTTTTGACTTGTTACTTGTTGCTTTAATACTAATTCTGAATAATGGCTGCTTTTACATAAATGAACCATCTTCGTATGATTAATCCCTACTAATAAACTGAAGTTGTTGCTTGTTGTTAGCGAGGAATTAAACATATTCTTCGACCACATTGAGGTTCTCCTCTTTGTTTTAGGTGATTGACAATAAAATATTGACCAATTATAAAAAGGGATAAGATAATTCTAATGAAAAGGCAACAGTGTTTCTACCTCGGAGTGAATCCTCAAAACAGATCAATAGAGCCGTCCATTCCCAACAGTGTAAGAAGAGCGGTAAGCCACATTTTAAACCTGATTTGAGTTCAAATGACAAGTTCAGACTTTCGACAAACTAAAAGTTTCAGTTTCCAAGGATACAAACAAAGTTCGAGGTTAGGTTTCAGGTCCCAATAATGATTCCGGTGGCGTATTCGTTATAGCCTCTGCCCTAAACTTCCGGTAAAACAATCAGGTCTGTTCCTCCAATATACCTTCAATGCCTGATTCCAAACTGATACGATTCGCTGTCTACAGATGTCCTTCGCTGGACTAATTTCCAAAAATCCAATAATTAATAGATACCAAGATTCGCTAACACAGGTGATCTACGCCTGATTCCAAGGCAGGACCAGGTTTGCTTCCGCACCTGAATCAAATGGGTTTAAAACCCATTAGTACAAGTTATAGGTGCGGGATTTGAACCCAGCAACCATTACTCACATCTTAGGCTTTCTGAACAAGAATTATACTTATAAGCTTGCATTTGTTGTGGAGGCTTGAAAATTTAGCGAGAATACCGTAATTTTGAGCAGTTTCGACAATATCACTGTATTGGGAATTAATTTTAGGGCGAATTACCATTTTTCGCACAATTTCTTGCACTCTTGTGCAAGAATTTACAGTTACAACATGATTTCGCCTTGCACATCTTGCTTCTGTGCAATCTAAACTGGAAACGTGAGATTGAGGCTATTCTGAGCCCTTTCGACACAGGCGAATATTTATTTGTCTTGAAACGCGTACTGTTACTTTGTTCAGGCATAATTGAATCTAGAACCTTTCGTTTTCTAGGTATGAGCGAGGAAGGTGACAACTACCTGCTTGTAACAAATATTAACTAATTAGAAAAGAGTTAACAGACAGATTTGATAAACGTGTAATAGCTAGATTTAGGACCTCCAATTTCCCGGTTCCTAAACGAGGAAGGTAACAACTTCCTGCTTTAATAAGCGTCAAACTTCAGAAACTGGTTAAATTCTTGAACCTTGGCCATTTTGCAACTATTGGAAGATGGGTTTTACCAAACTATCTATAATACTTATGTAACTAATTGTTATTCCCCTTATTTCAGGTACACTGTTGATAATTACTGAAGGTTAACTAAAGTTATTGATTTACCGATACTTATTATTGCCATTTGTGAAGGGTTATTATCCACCAAATTTGTAACGGCTATTGGCTGAGCAAGGTTGCGCTTTTACCTTGCTGGATGTTGTAAAACAGAATTTCGCTACATTTGTCCTTGAACACAGGCGCTGACATGAGATGGTGCCAGACCGTCGTTGCGGTCATAATTACGAACGAAATTAGAGTTGAATATGACTGAATCAACTGAAAATAGCAATAACAACATGTATCAGTCTTGAACTAAAAAGGTGACAGCTGTCATTATTACGAGTGAAATATAAGTTGAATGTAGCTAATTTTACTAAAAATACTAATACCGATGTGTATTGATCTCAAACTAAAAGGAACGATACTGAAAACTTTAAAACTACCTCCATTATTGGTCTTACATACTATTCTCACACGTTTTATACGGGAATTGCGAAACCAACAGTTTTCAAATGGATAATGCATTAATTTTGCGTAAACATCAACTACTGGAGAGATTTCCTTCATGCGATTCGTCCGCACTCTTAACAAAGAGTGGCCTACGCGGACGAATCGGGGATATCCCTTTTCAGACTGATAAGGACCCGATACGGGGTCCCCGTGACCCTAGGTCTCATGGACTGAACCTCATTTGCATATTTTGCTATTTTGGACTTAAACCTAAATTACCTACATAATCATGCATTCACGGGCTTCCAAACATGCACGCAAGACTTATCCACTAGAACTACGTTACCTACTATTATTTTCCTGCGTACTATGTGAATCCTGATATAATTTTGGTATTTCACACATGCTAGGTGTACAGTCAGTTATCACGTATTTACACTGTCACATTCCTAGTTATTGTTATCAGTCGTACCATCTAAACTTACAACCATCACGTATACATTACTTCATCACAAATAGCCTACTAATTAGTCATTTAGTCCTATTTCTTAGCTAAGCAAGGTTCATACAGCATTTAAACAATTATTGGGATAACTACTTGATGACCATTTATACTGCACATACACAACATTTATACAACTTAGACTGCTGACTAAAAACAGTTATGCTACACTTATACTGTATTCGTGCACTCGAATTACCACTTAAAACAGTTATACTACATTTATACCGCATTCAGACTAGAATACACTCATACTAACCCTACGTACATTTATTCACATGAACCATGCTTATACCTCTTTCCTGCCTATTATCTGAGTATTAATCATTCCTGACAGAGCTCACAACCCTCATCAGACAGAAGGAGTTTACGTGAGTTGTCCCATGCAAGCACAATCCCATGAACTGGCACACACACATTTACATGCGCAAACACACACTCAAACATACAATTTCTTAGCTAATCACTACCTAACTAATCCTAACTACAAGTATGGTTATTCAAGCAAAGCCTAGTTCTAAATGCATCCATTATTCCAACTTCTGAGCTACTATTTTTAAACATATTTTACTAGTATTAACCACTAATTTTAAAGAAATTTTTTTTAAGATTTTAGTGCGAGTTTTGGGGTTTTAAAACTCGACTTATAGCGCAGAACTTTGGAAACTTTGTGATACTTTGGAATAAAAGTTTGGATTTTTAGAAAGCCATGTGAGTAATGATTGCTAACCAATCATTACAAAACCAAAACTAATAACAATAATTACTCTAACTACTGGGGAAGCCGGTCATTCCCCCCTGGAAACGCTTGATAATTAATAATTAAAAGTTTGACTAGTTGTTTTTAAACGTTGATTTAAAGTTAGTTTCACTTTTAGAACGCCTACTAATTTAGACACCGACCTAACGCTGAAATAAAACAAAATACAGACAATGATTTTGGAGGCTTGACAAAGCCGTGACCCAACAATATGGCCGGCAACTCCTAGTTGCCGGCTGTGGGGTGAATACGCCTATTACTAACTTAGTATTCTAGGGTTTTACCAAAGGGACCCTCTAGCTCATACTCAGGGGTTGGGTCCCCACTTAATAACCCCGAAGTCTACTTTGAAAATCCCAATTTTTAGGCCAAAAGGGCCCTGTTAAAAATGGTAAAAATCATGGCCGTGGCCTGACTAAAAAGTGCAAATAAGGAAAAATGAAAATAAGATAGAAGAATGAAGGGCGGAGGTCAGCAAACCTCGATAATAAGAGAGTGTCGGGTATAAAAACACAAAAACAAAAGTAGGGGCTATTCTCAAGACCTCCATCGAACAGGAGGGGTTTACATGAGCTGTACCATTATTAAAATAATAAAATTATAAGAATAAAGATTTAAAATAAAAGAACTAAAGGGTGGCTCAAAGGCCCACGCATGCTAGAGAAATAAAAATCTGGTCTTGGGCCCAAAAATGTTGGAAAATTGGGGCTCACTGGCCCAAAAATACATACAAAAATTGGACTTTCCGCCTCATAGAATGTAAAAAATTGGCCCGAAGGCCCCGAAAAACACCTAATCAAAATATGGTCAATTGCCGCAATATACCTAAAAATAAGGCCAAAAAGGGCCGATAAATCCTAGGATTTTATTCTCAATTCCTGGCCAGGTATAACAAGCCTATAAGGCCCTAATTGGTAAGCGTTCGCGGTAATTTATCAATTTCTTTTTCTGGCCCGAAGGCCAGAAAAGTTCTAGTTTTAAACCTAACCTGGGAAAGTGTGCTTGATTCCCCATGCAATGACAATTGCACTGGAGAACGCACTAGAAGGGAGGAGGGAAAGCAACAGCTCTCGGCTGCACTCAAGCGAACACTGAAAGAAACAGAAAATTTCGGGGTCGAGCTGACAGTTTTGCTGACAGCTCGATGACAGGTCATTAGTAAATTTGGGGCGGACTAAGGCAAAGCTTCTAGAAGGTTCTGGAACCTTCTAGAAACTTGCCACCTTTTGCACATGGGGCGCAGCGGCGGGGTGAGCCAGCTGGCCACCGAGGGTCAATATTAATGAGATTTTAAAATTATTGCTCTCCAACTGACCCTTTTTTGATATATTTTGGGTCCTGAATTCTAGCAGAATTTTGCAAAACTTTCTTTAACACGTAAACGCAACCAAAGGGACAATTTTTACGAAATTTTAGAACTTTGACTAATTGTTGCACGAATTGTATAATTTTACAGGGATTATAAATTACATAATTCCTAATATATACCTACGTACATTGTCCTAGCAACTTATTATTGTGATGTTATTATTAATAAGAGGCAACGGCCCCCCTTCTTGTCATGGCTTGGGCTGAAAACTACGTTAATTTCATTTTCCTCCTTGTTGGCTTTGTCTTCGGCCAAAGCTTAAGGAGAAGACAACTGTTGGGCCCTAGAAGAAAGAGGCCCAACAGAAGGAGGAAAGGAAAAGAGAAAAGAAAAGGTTTGACTTAAGTCAAGCCAAAACAAATCCTTTTTGGAACACTCCTTTTTGGAGTGTTAAGATTACGAAACAAAAATGTAATCTTAATAAAAACATTTTTAGTTATAACTTTCTTAATTTTTGGAGTTAAAACGTCGGGTTTGGATTTTTGAAATCAGTATCAAATTCTCTTTCACCTGAGCCCAAGTCATGTTTCCACCCAAAATTACCAAAATTAGTTAATTATTGCCTAATTATCACTAACTGACCCTAATTAAAGCTATCTGACTACGTACTTAGCTATTTGGTACCTAGAATTAAACCATCTTCCAATATTTATTATTTTAAACGTAATTTTCCACTTTATAGGGAATTTTTACGACTCGTTTTCAACTTAATTGACATGTAAACTTCCTATTATAGGCCAGCGATTTCCTGCTAACTCTTGTTTAGTCAGTGAAGGACGTACAAAGTGGTAAAAGGAGGCTATTCTTGACTCCGGTTATGAGTGACAACTCATTAATACGCTTAAGATTAGTCAAACTGTCAATATTTTTCTTCGTGGGGAGTAACAACTCACTAATTTTCTTTGAGATTTAACAAGATACTACCATTTAAGGTCGAGTGGAGTGACAACTCCGGTTATTAGGGAATAGGTGACCGAATTAACCCTTCGTTTACAACTTCTAGATTAATATTGTTAGTAGTTTATACGTTGATTAAACTAAATTAAGCTTAAAATTATAATTGAGACTGGAATTCCTGTCCTAATTGCGTACAAACCTTGAACCTTATTTAAGAGTTTTCCCTTAATTTTGAGTACTAGACAACTCTGGCTCGGCAACATAGGACAATTTATACAATTAATGCTTGGACATTGTTGAATAACTACATTCCAGATTGATGATCGTTGGTCTTCTTCACAAATCCATGGCATAAGACTTCTTCTTTGCTGATAAACTAGTTGAGACTACTTTTTGACCATTTTTGGTTAATTTTCGTATCACATTTTACTAATTTCATTACACATGGCCGGCAATCCCTGATCGTCAGTTCGTTTGCGCCTATTAACCAATCCTAATAAAGTTTTCTTTTCACATTTTCTGTAGGCTAAATTATTTTACCTTAGCCTATTTATCGCGGAGGATTTTCGGCTGTTCGTAAGAGCTCCTAGGGGAGTTTCTTTTCTATATATGTCGTCGTACATATAGTTCTCAGAATTGGAGATTTCTAGAAATCGGCAAACATTTTTTCATGTCGAGAAAACGACACAAACTTTGCCGAATTAAGTTCAAAAAGAGTGTAGTTTAATTCGCTTTAATAGTCGGAATTGGAATCGGAAACATTGGATAGGTGTACAATGTTCAAAGATTCATAAAATGCTGGTTTGCTTTTCTTCCCTGCCGTCTTTTGAAATGTCATAGCTCACAATATTTGAAACTACAACACAACAACTATGCTCTGCTCGCTAACGGCCCACCCCCCCCGCAAATTAGACCCTTCACTTAAAAAAATTTGGCCGCAATGCATGTGTTCTAAAGCTCGAAGCATTCACCAAACTCGCGTACGTAGTGCTTGTGTTTTCGAGCGTTAGCACACAAATATAGAGCGAGTGAGCCTACCCCGTTTCGACTGGGTACCAATTTGCGGGGGGGGGTCAGCAGTTAGCGTGCAGAGGATGTGTCAAGCTGATAATACATAGAGCTAGCTACATAGTAATACATAGCAAGAAAAAGCTAATAAGTGGAGCCAAATGATCCCCACTTCTCACAAGATATGGCCTGGCGATACGATCCTAGGCTAACACCTACGTACATAAGTAAAACTTTCTCGGCTGTTACCGAATACACAGACAATAACTCAACCATGATTGACTGGCACTCGCGCGAGAGCAGACTTATTGCAAGATAACACGCTATTCCACGAGTCAATCCGACCCTGCCTACACCGAGCTAACACTGAGCCTACACCGAGCCTATTCAACAAGGATCAGTTTCCGTTTTTATTGATTCAGTGTACTCGAACTCGGCGCGTCGAGTTGGCATATCAATCTAGACATGACTAACTTCGAGTTTCGAGGAGATTTGGACACAAAAAATAAAAAGCATAATATAAATAAGTGCGCGAAGCCGATAAAAGCGATAACGATATAAGGATTTTCGATTGAAAATAGATTTTTTGAGAAAACTTTCGATTTTTTCCTAATTTTAAACAAAAATTTAAATGGCGGGGTTTGGCAAATTTGGGCGGAGAGGGTCTGTGATTTGGCCATTTGGCCATAGGTGTACCAGGCTACAGTTTGCCCTGTGAGACCCCCCCCCACAGAGAGGCCAGACCCCCTCCCCCCTACCCGACCGCAACTACTCCCCCCCAAGCCGAGCTGAAATCCCCCTCCCCCCCTAAAATCGGGTCCAAACCAGGTAAAAAATGCAAAATATTGGAAAAATTTTTTGCAATTTCTGAAAATTTTTGAAAAAGATTCGAAAAAATGGCTATAAATCACATATAAAGAGCTAAAGATGGTTATTTATAGCAATTAAAAGGTAATATACGCAATTAGAAAGCACAATCTGGGCTAATTTAGGCATATTTTAACACAAATTTGTCAATTTTCAAGCCCTATTTTCGCATACGAAAACTATTGACAGAAGTTTTTGAGTATGTTTAGTGTACTGTACATCGAAAAAGGAGCATTTTTAGCTAAAAAAACTTGGGTACAGTTTAGGGGGGTCCTCCTCCCCCAAATTTCGGATTTTGGTGGGCCCCCCGAGCCAAATTTGGACCTACTCCCCCCCCAACCCAAACAGGTGGTACACCTATGCATTTGGCGGTGGGGTGGGGTCTGCCTTCAAAATTTGGAGGGTGGGGTCGGAACTTGTTTAATTTTGGGGAGGGAAGGGATCCCGTCCGCACAGAGATAGGTGTAATTGGAATTCGGGGTGGGTCGGTGGGTGGCCTTCCCCCGAAATTTTGGGGACTCACGAGTCACGACCCCCCCTCAACCCCAACCCCCCAAAAGTTTTCTTATTATTTTCTAAATTTTTTTATTATTTTATATATTATATATATATCCAAAATTTTACACTATTATAGCCATGGGGGGAAAACCCACATTTTCGGATTTTGGCTGGAACTTTTTTATTATAAGGGGTATCTGAGAACTTTATATACCATCGTACTTGGCGTACTTAGAACTTTCTTTTAAGCCTATTTGCACTTCTCAATGTTATACCGTTAGAGCGGTATAATGCAAAAAGTAGCGGGGGAAAAACCCAATGGGGGAAAAACCCAAATGGGGGAAATAAACCCACCCCTCACAGGTCATAAAAATTGTTCTATCGCAATTCTGACACTTCCAGTGTAAAATTCAACCCTTTTTTAGTTAGTATGAACCAAGAAACCCGATCTAAGTAGCTTTTTTGAGATCTCGTGTGCCGTTGAAAATGCTGCATCAACTGGCCAGGTTTCAAAAAGTTTAACACATAAAGACAAAGACAAAGATTTAATCCAAAAGTAATGGCAACGGTTTCAACAACATCAGATTACAATTTTGAATGAAAGCACAGATACAGTATTACTATTACTACTATTAGTTATACAATCGAAATTACTAAAATCTATAAACACGCAAAAACTTAACCAAATTACATTTGTTGTTATTCAAACCATCCTTAAGGGGGCGCTTCCATTATCGGGATTATTGATGTAAAATTTGGACCGATTGCTCAATTTTAAAGAAATCCCAACTGAAGTTACTTTGGTTGGCGGGGCATGTTCTGACAAAATTTCAGTAACTGAGACCATCTGCTTGGCTAGCTACCATTATGGCTTAAAAAATCGAAATTTTATTAAAGCCCCAAACGATTAAATCGAATGCGCTACGTGAAAGAGCATAAAAAGAGCTTTACAACGATGTGCATATCACTTCTGCACGTGCTTTCTATCAAAAGTTACAGGCGGTTGAATAATTGGCAAATTTACGTTGACCATTCTCATTTCGTTTAGCAAAGTAAAAACTAGCAGTTCGAAAATGAATTCTAAAGGATACTTCATGATGCTTTTGTGTTGGATTTGTTTATTATTTTATAAAATGCACTGCACAACTTACTAAAATCATAATATATGTGCAAAACAAAAGCAATTAGAGCGAAATTTTCAAATTTAACTTTCTCATAAATGCTTCGACCAAAGTTGCTCAAATTTTGCATGTACGTTTATTAAAGAGGTACGCAGGGGCAGTTTTTTCATTTTTTGTTTAAACCTTAAATTCCGTGAGATATCGACTTCTAAAGTTTTTGAACATTTATAAAATACTCAAAACTGCAAAAATCAAAAAAAGGAAAAAAGTGCCCCTGCATTAGGTCCGTTTATAGATTTGTGCAAAATTTGAGCTACTTTTATTTAGCCGTTAATGAGTGATATCATTTTGAAAATTTGAAATTATCCCTCTTGTGTAAGTTGCAAGCCAAGCAATAATTTTTTCAAACTCAGCAAATTACTAGTACTTAGCACCAACTATCGTTGCTGAAAATTTGAAAGAGATTGGTTGATAATTGAATGCAGGAGAGCCGGTCCCGGTAATGGAAGCGCCCCCTTAAATTTACTTATATCCTTGCTCAAAACTACTATTTCCGGAAGTGAGTTCCAGGGTCGAATTACCCGACAAGCAAAAGAGAATTTGCGTATATCAGTATAAACTTTTGCAGCTTTCAGTTTTAGCAAATGTCCTCTAGTCTCATGAGACGATTCAACAAAGTTAAATAAATCCGTAGCAGATATTATAGTATACCCAAACATAATTTTATAAACCATCACTAAATCAGCCATTAATCTTCTGAGTTCTAAGGATGGAAAAGTTAGAAAGTTACACTTGTCGCCGTAAGAGCGACCGTTTAAATTAGAGAAAGAAGAGCAAAACCTTTTCTGAACCCTTTCTATTGTTTCAATATCCTTTATCAACCATGGATTCCAAATTTCAGAGGCGTATGATAGAATAGGAATTACATAAGCATTATATAATCTCACTTTTAACAAAGTATCGCTTGATACAAAATTATTAATCACCAACGACAGCACAGACATAGCTTTGTTTGCAACTTTACTGATGTGCACACCAAATTTCGCATTTTCCGTCACCCAAACTCCTAAGTCAGAATATCCATCTACTATTTTCAAAATTTCATTGTTGAATGAATATGGAATCTTCTGATTAGTACGTCCCAGATATAAAACTACTGTTTTAGGGATAGAGACCGTAAGCTGCCATTCTGAAGCCCAAAGTTCTAATTTTCTTAATAATAATTGTAAAGTATCGCGTCGGTGCTTTCCTGAAGCAAACAGCTTAATGTTGTCAGCATACGCACTACAATGTACCCTTTCACAAGAATAAAGAAATTCATTTATAAAAACTAGAAACAAAGTTGGACCACACACAAACCCCTGGGGGACTCCACTAGCAACATTACACCAACCAGAGTATGATTCGTTTAATTTCACCCTTTGCCTCCTACCAGACACAAAGGCTTCAATTAATTTTAAGAATTTACCACCAAAACCATATGCCTGAAATCTAATTTTCAGTTTTGGAATAGATAAAGAGTTAAAAGCTTTCTTAAAATCAATGTAAGCAATATCTACAGGCTGCTTAGAGTCTCCATTATTTATCCATTGATGCACTGAGCTCAATAAATTGGTCACCGTAGATCTACCCTTCAAAAACCCATGTTGGCAAGCCGCCAAAACATTATTTACTTTACAGTGCGTCATTACATGCTTATTAATAAGGTAATCTAAAGGTCTGGCCGCCCCACTAGTTAGAGACACATCTCTATAATTATCAACAGAAGACCTGGAACCTTTGTTTTTGTAAATTGAAACTATATTAGCATCCCTCCAGCCTTGACGTACATAACCTAGCCGATAACAAAAATCAGTAATAAAATAAATAGGATATGCTAGTTCCGCTGCGAAAGTTTTATAAATAATATAGGGTATGTCTTCAGGTGCACTAACCAAAGTTGGCTTCAACTTAAATAGAACCTCGAAAACATCTATCACATCAAAAACTATGTTCTCACAAGCAATATCACATACATGCGCAACCGTAGGTAGTCTATCATTATCATCTGTATATACAGAACCGAAGAACTCACATAGTGCATTACATTTGTCAATATCAGATACAGCAAGACTTCCTCCACTAAGTTGCAGAACAGGGATTTCACTCTTAACCTTTAACTTTTGGTTAGCATATTTGAAAAACTTTCTAGTGTTTGGCGAATGCGCTAGGTTCTGTTCATGTCGACTTAAAAAGTGCTTTAGTTCTCTGTTATATATATCAATTAAAGCTAGATACTCTTGTTTGGCAGTGAAGTCCATAGGGCAATAACATAAAACATGGTGCAATTTTTGAAAAATGCTAAAAATGTTGTAATTTGAGAAAACTTATTCTATCGTGTAGAGAATGGTTTTTTACGTAGAACTGTCTGTCTGAACCCCCCCCCCCCCCACCAAAATGACAAATTTTCGCGACCCCCCCCCAGATTTTTCAGACTTTAGCTAGGCCCCCCCCCGATTTTTGGCCAAAAAGTGGCCAAAAATGGCAAAAAAATCGAAAATTTAGGGGTTTTTTGGGAAATTTGGCGGACCCCCCCCACCCTCCGTCGGAACCCCCCCCCCCAGATTTTTTGCCCAGCCACACCTATGCCCAGAAGCTGAGAAATTTTTCTATGTCGTGACCTTCGTGGAATTTTTACATAGCATTCGTTGATTCATTCATACATAGCAAATAACAATAAGATTTAAGGCGCAGTGCTTGTTCATGCACCTTAATAATGCAGAAGCACAGGAAGAACTTTTTCGTTAAAATTACGTTGTAAATACATTTAATTTTTGTTATAAAATGGAAATGTAAACCATGCCGACAATTTACAACAATTTTACCATGGTTTTCCTATGCGCAAGGTACGATGGTTTTACAACAATTGTACGACGCTGTTTTAACGGTTTTTTACAAATTAACAACGTTTTTACAATAATTGTATCCGAATTTATAATGATTTTACATTGTTTTTACCACTAAAGTATTACAAATTTATTTCGTTTTTAAAATGATTTTACAATGGTTTTACCACGTTTAAAAACCGTTGTAAATAAGTTAGTACTAACTTACACCGTATTTATAATGAATTTACAACGTATATACATCGTTTTTATAACAGCGTAAATACATTGTAAACGTTTCAAGCGAATTTATAACTATTGTTCTATAGATTTATAACGTATTAACCATGAAATTACAATGCGTTTACAGCATTGTAAAAACGTGGTAAATGGAATTATTTCTGATTGGCTGATATCCTGGACGGGATTTTCCTACTGGGGAGCGAAAAGGCCCTCCCCATCTCCATTGAGAAAACGTTGGGGGAGGGGGTAGCCGAAATTAGGGTGGGTGGGGTCAGCCGTTTTGAGGTGGGGTGGGGTCCGGAAAAATCGAATTTGGGGGGGGGGGGGGTAAAAAATTTTTGGTCAAAAATTCAGAAAAAATTCGCGAATTTGCTACAAAAGCGTTATTTCCAACTAAAAATCCACAATATTTCTTCATTTTTGCTCATTTGTTCGAAAAAAACTTGGATTTTTTGCAAAAATTTCGAATTTTTACTAATTTTGAGGCAAAATTTTCAAGATTTTGAGGGTGGGCGGGGTCTGGCAAATTTGTTTAGGTGGGGTCTGGGATTTGGCCATTTGGGGGTGGGGTCTGCCTCCAAAATTCCGAGGAAGGGGTCGGCACTTTTCAATTTGGGGGAGGGGTCCCCCCAGGTACACCTATGCCAATCTCTCGCCCCTACCCTTATCTTTTCGGCCCCCCCCACTCAGTTCTGCGTGGGTAGTTGTTCGCATTCGCATCAAAATTTGAATGGTTATTAGTAAGTACAAATAGAGAACGTAACTAGCTGGCGTAGTTCAGGAATTTTTGAAAAGTAAAAATCATTTATTAGAAATGCAATTATTTTCAATTAAAAATAAAAAATTTGCCTGAGTTTATGTAGAAAAAATTAGCTTATGCCTAAATAAAAACATTGCTTTCATCCCCCCCCCCACTCGGCCCTACCCCCGCTTTTTGGGCTTCCCCCCGACTCACTATAAGGTGCCCAGAAAATGCCAAACGGGCAGATGAATTATTCCCCCCGAAATTTAGTTTAAAGCACGAAAAATAAGCTATCGTAATAAAATGCTAGCGGTTCCATTTGTAACTGCCACAGTTTACTATTGAAACATTTTGGCTTGCCCCCCGCGAAATTTTTTTCTGGCTACGCTAGTGCCTGAGGAGTCTCCAGAGTGGGCCCCCAGAAAAAGTTGGGGGAGCCTCCGCACCTGACACCTGACTTCTGGGGGCACTGGCGGATTCAGATATTTTGTGACGGGGTGCGGGTCATGCGGCGCGAGTCCTCACGGAAAAAATTTTTCTACCAGGGGGTCGGCCCTCCAGAAGTCTGGGTTTATTTTAGGCAAAAATAAGTGGGGGGCGCCCGCACTAGGGTGGGATAAAATGGGCTAAAAAATTATGTGTTTCCACATATACTGCTATAACTAAGCTAAAAATTACTCAAAAATTAAGTTTTAGTAACAAAATTGACGATTTGTGACTAAACAATTCCGGCGAAGCCGGAAAAGTTTTGAAAATTTTGACCCAAAATCCTAAAAAATTTGGCTATTGACACCTTGGGGTGAGTGGGGGGGGAAGCCCAAAAAAGTGGGGGTGGGGCCGAGTGGGGGGAGGTGCTCGAGTGGGCGGACCCAATACGTGGGGAGGAGCCGCCCCCCACTAAAATAAACCCAGGAAGTTGAAGAAATTTTTGTTTATGCAATAAAATCGGTGTTCAAATCGTTATATAATTCTTTACATTTCAACGAACCGCAGACATTTTTCAGCAAAAATGGAATTTTTCTACGAAAATTCGGAAACATTTCAAGCTGTTTCTTCAAATATATACGCTATGAATATGCTGCTAAAAAAAGAAATTCGCTCCGAAGGCTTTTTTGCTTTTTTGCCCTTTTTCCTATTTTTCTCTTTAATTTTTCGTACCTTCGAATCGCGACGCGGGGGCGGCCGCCCCCCGACCCTGGATCGGCCCCTATCTGGGAGCACGACTTTTTGAAGAATGCGTAAAGATTTTAATTAAAGATTAAAAATTTTTGGTGCTGAGTTAAAAACTGAATAGTTTTTATATTAAATTCAAGCTTAAGATCGCTAAAATATAGGCTAAAAGCTGAGACTTTTTCAATTTTTGACCAAAAAACCGATTTTTGGTACCCCCCTCGAAATTTTCGGCCAACTTTACCCCCTCCAAGAATTTTTGACTTACCTTTCCCACTATTGGCTGCCCCCAAACCCCTCTAGCACTTTTACAGCCAAAAAGTTAGGTATATACATTTTGCCAACATATGGTCATTTTTTGAAAAATTTCTCAAATTTTGGATTAAAATCGGTTATATAAAACTGTGTATATATAAAAACTTTCCAAAATTTAACCTCCTCCGAACAAAATTTCGGTGAAACTATGCCGATGATAGGCGTGGCTGTCGAAAAAAGTGGGGGTTGCGTTTGAAAAAAGTAGGTATGGCTTTGGCTAAAAGGGAGAGGGGGTCTAAAATTCCGATTTGGGGGGAGGCGAAAAATCGGTTTTCTGGTCAAAAATTGAAGAATTCTCAGTTTTTAGCTGTTTTCAGCGTAATTAAAAGAATTTTGTCATTTGTTCGCTAATTTTTTGTGATATAAAAATTTTCAAACGTTTACATACGAAGGTAGCATAGTTTCCTTGGGGGGGGGGGGTTGGGTGGGTATAGACCCCCCAAATTTTTGACCAACTTTACCCCCCCAGATTTTTTGACTTACCCTCCCCAACTTTCGGCTACCCCCCAACGATTTTTGGTCCAAAAGTTAGCTAATTTTGGCTGAAAAATGGCTTAAAATCGCTTTAAAACGGTGCAAAAGCGCCTAAAACGTTTAAAACAAGCATTATTTTGAAGAAAAAAGGGCTAAATTACAAGGGTCGACCACTAAAATACCAAGATTTACGCCCCCCCCAAGGCCCTAAGTTCCAGGAAAACTATGGAAGGTAGGTATATATATATATACGGGGTCTGAAAATTTTTAGGGAGGGGGTCACCGAAAGCAAGTCCGATTTGGGGGTAGGGGTATCCACAATTTTTTAGGGGAGTCGGGGACCCCTCCTCCCCCACCCAACACACCTAGACTAGGCCCATGATGCCCACTCTTCTCCCAGCCACCATCCACCACACTGATTTAGCCATGCATGTTACATAATTTTACACTGTTAAAAATCTGTTATTAATTTATTGTAAATTTTACAATGTATTTATCTCGGTTGTACAACATAGAAAAACCGTTGTACCTCCATTGTACTTTTTTACAATAAAACTACAATGCATTTGGAATGGATTTACCACGAAGTAAAAACGTTGATAAAGCATGGTAAAAAATTTTACAATGTTTTTACCACGTTGTAAACTCATTGTAAAATCAGTGTAAAATGTTGCAATCATTTTACAATGTTGTAGATTCATGGGAAAAACTTTGTAAATTCTTTACGATGAATTTAAAATGATGTAAAAACGTCATAATTTCGTTGTAAAAATCTACCTCGCTTTTACCACGTTAAAAATCCATTGTAAATTAATGGAATTTACAACGGAATTATAACAGATTTACAATATTGGTTCTTCCTGTGAAGGTGGTCAAAGTAGACCAAACATATATATAGGTTAATTCGAAACGCGAAAAAGTTTTGGAAAATAGGCGTTTACACACTTGGCAGGAAAAGATTCCTGGGGGGCAACACAATTTGGGGGGGGAATTCTCCCCATCATCCCCCCCCGCCTGGCTACGCGCCTGTGTAGTGCAGTGTATATATGCTAAAGTGTATATGAATGCAGTGATGGGGTTTCTTTAGTGGGAGGGGGTCCATTGCTAATGCCAAAAAACATTCAACTATGAAGTAATTTTGAAAACTTGACAGCCAACATGTTTCTAAGTCTAAAATAAGGTCAATATTGAGCCAGAAAGTCCATAAAACCGTTAAAAACGTGTATTTCTCGCAATAATAAACACATTAAGCCAAAAATTTGGACTTTTTTGAAAAAATTTGCAGAATTTACCCTAAAAATACCCAATTTTTGGACAATTTTCGCGCCTACTACGGCCATAGGTGTAATTGGGGGAGGTTTGGGGGGGGGTTCCCCGCCCCTCCCCCCTCAGCCATTTTTCCAAACCACCCCCAAAAATTTTTGGGGGGCGCCGGCCCCCCCTCCCAACCGGGGGGGGGGGGGTAGTCGCGCCGAAGGCGCGAAAAATTGGCCAAAAATCGGGTATTTTTAGGGTAAATTTTGCAAAATTTTTCAAAAATGTTCAAATTTTTGGCTTAAAGTGTTCATTTGTGCGTGAAATACACGTTTTCAACAGTTCTATGGACCTTCTGACTCAATATTGACCTTATTTTGTAGTTAGAAACATGTTGGCAACCAAGTTTTCGAGTTTAAAACCTCTGTCTAATGTTAAAATAGTTAATGGTTGGGTGTTTTTTCGCATTAGCAATGGCTGAAAATGCGATTTATCGCATAAAAATAGGAAAAAAATTTTGGGGGAGGTTTGGGGGGGGTTTGGGGGAGGTCTAAAAAGGGGGACCGCCCCCAAATTTTGGGGGGAGGGCCCCCCCCAACCCAAATCCCCGTTACACCTATGACTACGGCGCGACTACCCCCCCCGTTCGGGGGAGGGGCGGGGGTCCCCAAAAATTTTTGAGGGGTTTGTAAAAATGGCTGGGGGGGTTACCCCCCAATTACACCTATGCCCGCCACGACCCCCCCCCCCAAACCTCCCCAAAAAATTTTCTATGTTTATGCCAAAAATCACATTTTCAGCCATCGCTAATGCCAAAAAACATCCAACCATGAAGTAATTTTAACATTAGACAGGGGATTTAAACTCGAAAACTTGGTTGCCAACATGTTCCTAAGTCCAAAATAAGGATAATATTGAGCCACAGAGTCCACTAAACCGTTAAATATGTGTAGTTCTCGCAGTAATAAGCACTTTAAGCCAAAAATTTGGACATTTTTAAGAAATTTTGCAAAGTTTTCCCTCCTAAACATACTCGATTTTTGGCCAATTTTTCGCGCCTCCGACGCGACTACTCCCCCCCCCCCAGTCGGGGGGGTCCGGGGCCCCAAAAAGTTTTGGGGGTGGTCTGGAAAAATGGCTGGGGGGGGCTAGCCCCCCAAAACCTCCCCCAATTACACCTATCGTGGGGGGCGTAGACCTCCCCCCACTTTTTGGCATCCCCCACTCGAGCCCTCCTCCCGCCCCACCCTTTTGGGCTTCCCCCCCAATCACTATAAGGTGTCCAGAAGATGCCAGATTTTAAGGATTTGCAAAATTTTTCCGGCTTCGCCGGAATTTTTTGGTCAAAAGTCGTTTATTTTGGTACTAAAACTTGATTTTTGAGCATTTTCGAGCTTAGTTATAGCAGTATATATGTGTAGAAAACACGTAATTTTTTTACGGTATTTTTAGCACATTTTATTCCGCCACTTTTGGTCTTCCCCCTCTCCCCCACAAGTGGGGGGGCTCCCCCACTTTTGGCCTAGAGAAAAACATGTATGCTAAAAATAGCGCTAAAATAAAGCCACACACACAACGCACACATGTCCTTGTAAAGAAAACATTGATTTTATTTGGTTTTTTATTTATATAGATGATAAGTGCAGAAACCATTATTACAGCATCAGGCAAATTTGCAACTGTTTTATTGCTTGTATCATTGTATTTTCCACTGTCCGTTGGGTTGACGTTTTACAACAAATGGTTTATTAAGGTATATGATATGCGTTATTGTTGTTAGTATATATGTATACGTAATAGGTAAAGGTTGCCACCATACGGCATGTGAAAAATCAGTGTGCTAGAAAATGTATATATAGTCAGAGGGGGAAAGACATGACGGAAAAGAGGGAAAAACATGGTCGCCTGCTCCCTAACCATAGCAGCTGCAGCTGCCTAGTATATATAGCCCATTAGAAAGAGCAAGTCTTGAACTATATATGCCCTGCTGTAGCAGATTGGTTTCTAAGTTCGATTCTGTAAGTGCAGTACTTGACTAAAGTTGACCTCCCAAAATGGGCCAAAATGCTAAATTTAAGGATTTCTTCATGTGATGGTGGATGGGTGGGGATGTCATCTGACTCCGCCACGGTGTCAGCTAACATGTCAAGTTCGACATCTGCCGTCGCAGGGGTAGGGTGGTTTAGTAGCTGAGAGTAGTAGCTCGCCCACTATTTCACTCTTTCAGGTTTGGATCGAATTGGTTGACCAGCGTCGATAACACCACCGTCGACCACCATAACAACCAATATGATTTATCTACTATCTACTGAGAGTATAATGCCAAAAACCGAAAATTTCTTATCTTTTCACCTAAAATGTGGGACTGGTTCCAGAATGTTAAAGAGCACCAAAATAGTATATATATTTGGAAAGTTTCATCTACTTTCATGAAGAATTGAAGCCTATAGGTCCAAATATACACAAAAGCAAACCACCACCTTAAAACCCAATGTCACCTATATTGCATTTTTCATGCTCCATCGGAGCATTTTTATTCTTGTATATATCTAATTAATATATAGTTTTCTATATATATATATACGTATATATACTTGTTGTTTAGACCTTTCGTTATCCTCTGTTTGTTGTGTTTCTTCACTATCTGGTCAAATTCTGTTTATGCAGTATATACCGATTTGGCAATCAATTGTTCACAGGATCTCGTAGAGTTTCTGTGCCTTTCCGAGAATGTATAGTTCGTCTTGGTCCTACTGGTACGTTACGATAGTGCAGAAATGTTGCTCATCTTTCTTCTTATTATTATTAGTTAGTTGCTTGTTGAACACTGAATTCATACGTCGTATGTGGTTTAAATGTCCCTGTGTTTGCTGATTTGTTGCATTCCAAAGGTATTTTAAGTCAAATTGCAAATTGGACGTAGATTTTAGCCTACTTGCAATATTGGACAAGCCCGCATGGGTCTAATATCCATGTGTTTATTTTAATCGCAATTACAAGCTTATGTAAAACCATTATTTGTCTAATCGCAAGTGGACGAACAGTGCCTTGCCTAATTCATTTCTAAGTGCAAAATGTTCTTAATTAATTGCTTCTTAATAAATTAATCAGGAATCAGTTCCCACCGCTATGCTTCGTACTTTATTAAATTATCACAGTGATGGCGATTGGCAATATGTCCGGACATTCCTTTACGCGCTATTGAAGGTTTTTGTACATCTACAGGTTGTACACAGCTGGGAACCTACAAGCTCAAAACCTTGAACATTGGCTAATATATGTGAAAGTTATATTTAGGCTTAATCGTTAAATCTTTTTTAACCATGTGTGACTATAAATATATATCTACAGGGTATTTTTAGGGATTTTTTTCCGGGGGGGGGGGCTTCCCGGGTGGGGGCCGGGCCCGGGGGGGGAAGATTTTTTGCAAAACATGAGCCAAAAAATGGTATTTTTGGCATATTTTGCATGGTGAAACACAAAAGTTCTCAAAAATGCCAGGATTAAAGGTATAAATTTTGGTATAAAGGTATATATATAAATAAAGGTATCATTTTTGGAAAAAATGTAGACCTCATTAAGGGGGCAGACCAAAATCCGGGGGGGGGAAGGCATTTTCGGGGGGGGGGGAAGGTCAATTTCGGGGGGCCCGCCCGCCCCCCCCCCTGTAAAAAATACCCTGAATATAATGCATAAATTAATTTAACTGAAATCTGACGTCGTCGTAAATTTTGTCAATGACAATTGTGTTACATACTGTGACAGTTTTGTTGTTTAGGGTTGACGGCATCACTTGATATTGGCGTTTCAACATGGAGTCTTGAATTCATAACCGTTTCGCTGTAATTTTTTGTGTATTATTTCATCTGGATACTTTGTACAACGAAGGGCCGACGCAAACCTTCTAATCCAGTTTCAAGATCAGTGGAGTATTTGATGTTGATAGCTAGTTTCTTTTCTTAAAATGCTTTTCGGGTTTGTCGCTGGCTTTGTTTCTGATTTTATCCAAGAGCGAGAGCGCACCCCTGTAGGTGCAAGTGCCGCTGCTCTGCCTTTTAGAGTCCCGTTTGACCACCGTGCCAGCGAAAGCTAACTGAAACTAGGCATTTTATCGTCTGGTTGAAGTAAAGTTTCAATATTTGTATACTCCTGTTCTGTGCTAGACCAGAAGTTGTTGAGCGTGGTACAATTACGTAGTATTTTCTAATTTATAACAATGTGTTGTTTTCTTCCTTTGCTTCTGCAGTACTTTAGTTTGTGTGTTCTAGCTATACGATGTGCAAATCAACCAGTATTATCTTCATTTTGATCTTTGCTGTCCTGTTAAGATTGGAAAAATTGGTAATTCAACGGAATTGTTTGGCATGAATCCAAATTTGTCATTTGCCCTATTGCATAATTATGTAGAGGCGAGATAGCGGACTTATGGCTGTAAAGGCGTCTGTGCGGCCCTCTGGACCTGGAGGCCATGTTGGCCTGGTGCCAGCTAGTTAGAGGTCCGGAAGTCTTAGAAAGATTACCATCGTACAGTACGTACTCTAGTAGTACTACAAGTATCACCATACTTTTGGTTCGAATTCGAAACTTCCATTTTTTTGCAATAGGCGATAGTTACCGTGGGTTGATTTTCCTCCGTTAATAGCGCTAATTGGAAGTGCATTTTCTAGCGAAGTGTAGGAACGATGTGGGCATTTTGGTCCAATGCCAATATGATATGTTGGTACTTGATGTGCGTTTAGAAACTTGTCTGCTCCGGAGCTCCGGTCGGAGCGGCTTGTCGGAGCACCGGAGCTCCGCAGAGCTCCGACTGTTAGTGGAAGCAAATTCGTAAAATTATTCTGATTTGTTCTGATTTAACTAAAAATGTTGTTTGACTTACTTACTTAATGGCCCAGACGAGGACGTCCATGAATGCCGCCGCGTTCTGCCAACCATCTTTTCCAGCTGGATCTGTCCTGAGCCAAATCATACCAGTTCTGGACTCCTCGTAGAGCCGGGAGGACACAGTCCCGCCAGCGTAGGTGAGGGCGCCCGGGAGGTCTCCGCTCATTAGGGACTCGACCAAACAGGGCCAGTTTTGGGATCCGGTTGTCGGGTAGGCGGGCGATATGCCCCAGCCATCGCAATCTGGCCTGCTCAACTCTGCTGCTAGCATAGAAAGAGTTAGCAAGCTCATGAAGGATAGAGTTATTGACACGCTGCCGTCTCGATATGCCCAGCGTATACCGCAAGAAGTTGTTGTGCGCTACATCGATGCGATGCAGATCAGCCAACCTGGTATTCCAGGTTTCACAGCTGTATAGCATGGCAGGGATAACTGTAGCGTGATACAGTTTCAGCTTCACAGCCGGATGGAGGTGAGAGTCCTTCCAGACAGAGCGTAGACGTTTGAAGACCATGCCGGCGGTTTGGAGTCTGCGCGTTATTTCAGGGTAAATCGCTCCATGGTGAGAAATAGTGCTTCCAAGGTAGTTAAAGTCAGTTACCTGTTGGAGTACAGTTCCGCGAAGGGAAACATAAGCCTGCTCGTCACCAAAACACATGATTTTGGTTTTGGTAAGGCTAACTTGAAGCCCGAAGTCCGTAGCAACTGAATCAAATGCCGTGACTGCGGTTTGTAGGTCCGTTGCTGTTTCTGCCAACCAACAAGCATCGTCAGCAAATAGGAGCGCGTTGAGTTCGAGTGGGTTGGTACCATGACGATAGTACCTATCCCAATGAAGGATACGCCCATCGATCCTATATTCCAGAGTTACGTTGACGTTAGCGAGTTGAACGGCCCTGCGAACAACACTGTCAATTATGATATTGAACATGGACAGAGCAGGGGCCAGGACACAGCCGTGCCGGACTCCGGTACTAACTGGGACATAGTCTGTGCTGCTCCGCTCAACTTTCACAGAGCAATTTGACCCTGTGTGCAGGCAAGATATTAGTCGGACCAGCTTCGCTGGAACGCCGTACATAGCAAGACCTTTCCACAAGGTCTCCCGATCAACGCTATCAAATGCTTTTTTCAGATCGATAAATGCAGCAAACAGTGGTTTTTTACCTCCAGGAAACGCTCACTCACTTGGCGGAGGGTGAAGATTTGATCCTGACAGCTCCTGTTTGAGCGAAAACCGCATTGAACTTCACTAAGGCCGGATTCCAGAAGGTCACGAATACGACCAAGCAGTAGAGAGGCATATACCTTCCCAGGAATGGAAAGCAGAGCAATTCCTCGGTAGTTATCACAGAGAGACTGATCTCCATTTTTGTGGAGTACGCTGATCAGGGAGTCCTTCCACTCTTGAGGGCACTGTTCAGATCTCCAGCACGAGATTATCACCAAAATGCAACCATTTGACGGCCACCTGGCCGCCAGCCTGCAGTAACGCGCGTTAGATATTCAGAAGTTCATTGAAGTGTTCCCTCCAACGGGCTAACCTACCCTGCTTCGTAGGCAGGGCGTTTCCATGCCTGTCCTTGATCGCAGCCGGACCAGATCGATTGGAATTCCAAAATAGTTTCAGTTTGCGGTAGAAGTCATGCCAGCGATTAGCTTGATAGTCATTGCTCAGTTCGATTGCAAGGGCATTGAAATAGTCGTTCTAGGCTCGGCGCACCATTCGCTTGCAACGCTGTTGATGGGTACGGAACTCGCGGAGGGGCCCTGGGGCACCGCTGTGACTGGACAGTAAAATAGCTCTGGCTTTGCGCTTTTCTTCGACCGCTCGACGGAGTTGAGGGGTCAGCCAGTTTGGATTCCTAGCGTAGTTGGTGGGCGGACAGTGCGTGGAGGCTGCATCAATGATAGCTTCCTTGAGATGTACCCAATCAGCAGTTGGGTCTTCAATGACGGATGGGAGTAGCTGAGCGAATCTGTTTGATAGGGTGAGTCGAAATTGCTGCCGAATTTGGGGCTCCATTAGACGTAGGTGGTCAAAGGATCGATTGGACGCATTGCCCCTGTTGGTTGCCGAAAGGCGGAGCTTGAGTCGGCAGACGACCAATCTGTGGTCAGTCCCACGCGAGAGGTCAGCAGATCCGGGAAGGGAGGCTCCATTTCTAACCCTTACATCCAGCATAGAACTACGCAATCTTTCTGATACACAAATAAAGTCAATGGCCTTTTTGCAGGTTCCAGTATTTGAGTACCAGGTATAACGGTGAGATGGTTTGTGCCTGAAGAATGTATTACCGATTGAGATTTTGGTGGCTGCACAGAAGCTGAGAAAACGTAGGCCATTGTCGTTAGTAGTGCCGCAGCCTTGGGCACCGGCAGTGCCCACCCAAGTGCGGGCATCAGGGCCGACTTCGGCATTTAGGTCACTGGTTCAATAAAAAACATGCCTACTCGCTGTATACTTTAATTGCTTACGTAGCTGTTTATTTTTAAATGCTGATTTCTTTGCTACATACGAATAAACTTTTGTGAGCTGTATTTTTGTTCAAATAAGTAAGATTTTGTCGATTTTGACAATATTTCGCAAAATGTTTGGGTTAATTTATTGTGTGTGCTGCTGCTGCGTTTACAGAAAGGCTCATGTTAATTTACAAGGCAGTGTATTTTAATGTTTCACTTTTTCAAGATTTGGCATATATATTTAAATTCCACATGAAATGCTCCATGTCACGAATTTCATCAAATGTAACTATACGAAATTTTTCTAATCCATGAATGTATAAAGTTATTTCAAATTTAGCATGTGGACCAGATTTCATTTACCCACTATTAAGTTATCATGAGGATGCATATAATCAAAATATATAAATCTAAACTAACAATTTTGATCTGAAAGATATCAGAAAAGATGGGTTTGATGAAATCACAGAAAACCATATTGCCTTCGGACAGAGTGGCCGAGAACAGACAGACAGACAGAAAGCAAAGAAAACAACTGCAGATGTTGAAAGTTTACAGGGGATAGATTTGACGGAAAATGTAATATATAAATTGATTAATTAAGAACTAGTACGAAATTTAAAACGTTTTACCTAATCAATTCATCTTAGAGTTGTCCATTTTTGTCTCCAGAAAAAGATCTGTCTTGAGAAGTATGAGAACGCAGCCTTGAGAACAAAGCAAATTTTTTAAAACAGGAGTACGACAATTGGAAAATTCATTTTATATATACAGTCTTACGTACTGTACGGAGAAATCATGGATTTCACGAAAAAATCATACTTTCAATTTTTTTCTTGGCAACTTCAAAGCTTGAAAATGGCTGCTCCGGGATCTCGGAGCTCCGGAGCATCGAAAATCGGAGCTCCGTCGGAGCGCGACCCACATCACTAGTTGGTAGACAGTTTATCCCCCCATGCTACCCAACGAAGTTCATTTTGGCACTCTGCCATCTTTGGATCTGTGCCAAGGCCCCGAAATTCGGACTTTCGCTATTTTGGCACTTTGGTTGAAATAAATTTTTCCACAGGCTAGCAGCTAGATCGCTTTGGTTTATTTTATTTGGATATTTCGGGCTATACGCACAAAGTAGCGAGGGGTTTTTTATTTCGCCCTTTACATAGCTTTTAGGAGATGGTCCCAAAGTAAATTTTTTGTCTGTTTTGGCGAAAAGTTTCTTAGTCCCACGACTTTCACTGGAAATAGCCAAAATGTCGCCAAAAGTGCCCTTTTTTGGTCTTTGGTGGTACCCACTACCCGCATATAGCTCGGGTCTCTGAAAACGATGAGCATAGTGCCGATACCGTCCCAAGTGACCACTTGTCAGCATAAAGTTCTTCGGAACCCGTTTGGGCATATTGCCGAAACCGATGGGAGTGATCCGCGGTTACTACGGCCTATGGGACCCACCAGTGGCGTAGCCAGAAAAAAATTCCGGGGGCACATTCAAAAATTTTTAACATCTGCCCTGATTTTTCAAAATTGTTATTCGCCCGTTTCAGGCTTTTCTTCGCATCACTATACGAGGCAACTGAACATGCTGAAATTCTCAAATATACATATATATAAATGTAGAAGCTAGAAAATTTTTGTAAATTGCAACAAGAGTCATGATGAAAACGTTTAAAAAGATGTTGATGCAGAGAACAACCCCACTTTTCAACTTCCATCAAAATATAGTCGATTTTTCAAAGTTCATTTTTCCGGGCAAGTTTGGTATCGTTCGAAAGCTTTTGGCCTGGAGATTTCAAAAATGTAAACTTTAGCTCTCAGCTCCTTACCGTTAATTAGTTTTGGCTAGTTAACAGTTTCCCTAATCCGCAAAGTGCCTTTATAGCTCATTATGTGGGACGCTCCGCGCACCTCATGATAACCCGATGGGGATATTAGGTGACTATAATCTCACGATAACGTGGAGTGTTTAAGTTCCCTTGTCTGTTTCTAATCCATCCGTTTATTGTTCTTAAATAACTTCACTCATCCGTCATTTTTTCCAAGAAGATTGTTTCATTTATTTGGCGAGAACAAGAGCATAAATACTGTTCAAGTTGGAAACAGATTTGTTGTTTTATAATATACGATTCGTGCCTCGCTTTATTTTATTCCGAGTTTTGAATGCGGGCTTATCTGTTTTCTTAGACTAAACTGTTGCCGTGACAAACTTTCAACCTTTACCGTGAAAAGGAAACTGGAATTCCTATCCTACGACAAACCGACATAATGATAGCCGGATATACGTTCTTTGAAGTTTAGCCGACACTAGTTTAACTAGAAACCGCTTCAGGGAAAATGACAGACATTCTTGCAGATGTGAAGAGCTGTTCACCCAGAAGCGGAGAACTTTTATTACAATTCCGTCGTCGGAGGGGGGTTATTTTACAAGGCAAACTTTGAAGTAGCTAAGGTGCAGCTCGTGTTTTCTTGCTCGCGAATGATTTCGTTCGTGCAGAAACTGGTTAAATTTTACCTATGTAGCATAGCTTTTTGGGATGCTGAAAACGTTGTGAAAGTAAATTCTCATGCCTTCTGCATTTGTGCAAAATTTCCTACTTCTACAATGTGTTATTCGATGTGCAGCCTTTCTCCAGTTTTATTAACAGTGCGGTAAACGCGAGCAGTGCCATAAGAGAGTTTTGTTATTGAGGAAATATTTACGTGCTCTATGTGTTGTGGCGGAATTAATTTAGAAAGCGTCGTCTGCTCTGGTAGCTGTATTGATATCATTTGGTTTGTTCCTGTTCACCTATGAATCTACGCAATTCAGTTTTGCTGGATTTTTATTGGTCGAGTTCGCAGCTGCTTGCTCAGGCGTACGGTGGACCCTTTCCCAGTTCATTATGCAGAAGGACAAACTTGGTCAGTTTTACTGTAAAACAAGAGGATCTGCTCACAAGATAGCCTGTCCTAACATTACTTGATTTTGTGTCCATTGGTGTATATATACAGTTCAACTAAAAATTTTTGTTGTTTCTATATGCACAAAGTCACCGTCATCATTTTGATTTTAGGTTTGGAACATCCGTTAGATTTCATTTATTTTGTCCAACCATGGATGATTGTCACGATGGCTCCTTTATGGCTCATTTTCGAAGGTTCGTCCAGCTACTGTGTTTGGTAAGCTTCGCACATACATTTAATTAAAGTGTACTGAATGTGTTAGTTATATTTACTAAAGTCTGACCAAAAAATGTAGGGAGCGAAATTGTTTTGTTTATACTGAATTACAGGTACATTTTTGCTGCAGCAATGTATAGACGTAGTTTCTGAACCGTCATGGCATGAATTTTCCTTTGGTTGAAAAAGAAATTTGAAAAATTAAAATTCATCAAAAGAAGCCGATTTTTTAAGTTTTGAAAGATTGGTAGATGCCAGAAACTAGCCGTTCGGTGGAAAATTGGCCCATGTACCAAACATATTGTATCCCAAACATAGGCACTATTTTCGTCAAGAATTGCGATAGATATTAAATTTTTTCGCTTTTCAAAATCCTTTGATCTTTGCCGCTTTTCCAAATTTGACTGACTATTATTCGCGACTCAGTCAATGGAAAAAATTTTCATTTGGATTTCCAGGACCGCTTTTGTGTCAGCTTTCATGTGATTTAGGTGGTTTTTCAAAATTTAAAAATCGATTTTTTCGAAAAACACCACTTTTTGACCCAAAATTTCGACAATGCGAATCCAGCGAAAGTGAGTAAAATAGTATAATCATAAAGTTTACTCTGAGTTGAATCCAACGATATAAACGTTTTGTGGCTACGACTTATATTGCTCCCTCAATGAATTTTTAAACAATTTCCCTTTTTAGCTGGTTTTCGGCTAGTTTACACTATTTGCGGCTAATCAATGCGGCATTTCACAACTTGTCAGAAATCAGCTGAAATAGGGAAATTGTTTAAGAATTCGTTGCGGGGGCAATATAAAAGTCGTAGCCACGAAAACTTTAGATCGTTGGATTCAGCTCAGATTAAACTTTATGATCATGCTGTTTTTACTCTTTAGTTGGATTCGCATTGCCAAAATTTTGAGTCAAAAAGTGGTATTTTTCGAAAAAAACCGATTTTCAAATTTTGAAAAACCCACATAAATCACATGAAAGCTAGCACGTAAGCGATCCTGGAAATCCAATTGAACAAGTTTTCCATTGAGTGAGTCGCGAGTAATAGCCAGTCAAAGTTGGAAAAGCGGCAAAGATCAAAGGATTTTGAAAATCGAAAAAATTGAATAACTATCCCAATTCTTGACGAAAATTGCTTATATTTGGGATACAATATGTTTGGGACAAGAGCGAAGTTTCCACCAAACGGCTGGTTTCTGGCATCTACTGATCTTTCAACCAACAGAAAGTTGAAGCCATGACTGTTCAGAAAATATATACGTACATTGCTGCAGCAAACATGTGCCGGTAATTCAGTATAAACAAAACAATTTCGCTCCCTACATTTTTTGGTCAGACTTTAATAGTGATCTCTTCTGTACTTGCTTATCAGGAAGCCTGGATAGGATCTTAACGTGTGTTTTCTTATCCTACATTTAGCATATATACGTTGATTTAATTGTAATGTGCTGGGGTTTTTTTTACTGGTGGAGGGGGTGGGGGGTGGCGCCCCCCCACTCGTCGTTCCCCCCCCCCCCTCACCCTAAGGTGCCCAGAAATTGCCAAATTTTTAAGATTTTTGGTCAAAATGTTCAAAAATTTTCCGGCTTCGCCGGAATTTTTTGGTCGAAAATCGTTTATTTTGGTGCCAAAACTCAATTTTTGTGCACTTTTATGCTTGGTTATAGCAGTATATGTAGAAGACAGGCTTTTTATACTGTATTTTTGGCATTTTTAGCTCATTTTATCCCCCCCACTTTTGGACCTCCCTCCCCCCACTAGTGGGGGGGCGTCCCCCCCCCCACTTATTTTTGCCTAAAAAACCCCAGATGTGTTCCTGCCATCTTTGTTTTAGGTAAAGCTTTGCTGCACCTGTATTTGACCGGCGGTGCACTTTCACGTCCCCTAATTTTGACATTAGGAGGTGGTGCTATTGCGTTTGCCATGGAGTGCTCCGAATATTTGCTGCTGGTCAACACTTCCAGTGTCACATTGGCTGTCTGCGGTGTATTTAAGGTAAACGTCTTCACTGCCGCCATAGGTTAATGTAGTAGGTTAGTCAAGAATCTATTTCAAACCGATGTAGTTGGGCAACTTTGCAACGCTGGGGCGCATATTCTTATTCATCCCTAAGTAACTCCGTAATACAGTATTCTATCCAAACAATACGTATTATTATGTAGGGGCGCGATAGCGCCCCTACATAATATGGGTGTAAAGGCGTCTGCGCGGCCCCTGGAGACAGTGTGGGCCTGGTGCCAGCTAATTAGAGGTCTGGGAGGGGTAAAAATGTTACCATCGTAAAGTACTCGAGCAGTACTACAAGTTCCACCATACTTTTGGTTAAAATTCCGAACTTCGAAATTTTGCACTAGGCGGGAGTTACCGTGCGTTTGTTTTTTTTTCTCGGTTAATAACGCTTTTCGGAGGTGCTTATGTCAGCGCAGTGTTGGAACGATATGGGCATTTTGGTCCTATACTACTATTATATGTTGGTAGGCAGGGTCCTCCCATGCAACCTTTTTTTGGTCATTTTGGCACCTGGCCAATTTTGGCTCTGTGCCAAGGCCCCAAAGTCGGACTTTTCGCTATTTTATCGGCACTTCGGTTGTATTCGACTTTTTTTCACAGGCTAGCAGCTAGGTCGGTTTGGTCTGTTTTATTTAATATTGCGGACTACATATGCGCGGATGTAACGAGAGGGATTTTCCATTTCGCTCTGTAGCTTTCAGGAGATGGGCCCAAACTTTTCATTTTTCACCCGTTTTGACGAAAAGTTTCTAAGTCCCACTTTCACTAGAAATGGCCTAAAAGTCACTAAAAATGGCGTTTTTCGGCTGAGGTGGTACCCATATATAGTAAATCGGGGTCGCTGAAAACGCTGAGCATACTGCTGAGGTCGGTGGATGTGACCCCTGACCCACAGCACCCACCCACAGTGGGCCCAGTGTGGGTCAAAAAAGAAAGTCTTCAAA
>JASAND010012187.1:0-23983 GCA_030248195.1 Trissonchulus latispiculum
AACTGGCAGATTTATTGGGACGGCACAGGGCAAGGATATTACAGGAAAGTCCGTCCGGCGGTATCCGGACAAGACAGACAAGTTACAGCGGGCTACCCGCACAATAACAGGAATAGGGCACAAAAGGGGGAACACAAGCAAAGGGAAGGGGGAACCAGCAACAAATTCGGGCAAGGGAACAGTACAACAAAATTGGGGGAGGGGAGTTAGCTAAGAGAGATTAGACCCAGGGGAAGGCCCAGGGGCAACCCCGCTAATTAGGTTGGGAGAAGGAAAGGGGGAGAATTAGGAGTGAATTGAGAGGTAAGTAAAAAAAGGGAATTAAAGCAAAAAGAAGGGGTTAGGGAGTTAAGTTAAAAGGGATTTTGAAAGGGAAAAAGATTGAAAATAAATACTTACGCTTTCGGGTGTAGGTGGCTAACAGGGTGGGGGCCCCAATCTCAATAACCGACCTCTCTCTCGCTTGAAAAACTTCCAACTGACTAAAGGGTGATGTAATCATTCAAGGAGAATTTTGTCATGCGTTGGGAACGGGAGGGTCTATCTTCGCTAAGCCAACTAGAAATGAAAATACGTGCAATGTTAAGTTTACGCTCCGAAATAAGTAATTTTAAATGATTTTCAAAAGACTGTGACATAAAGTTAGCACTGCACGGTATTTTAGGAAATGTCATCAAAGAAATGTTTCGTCATGGCCTGAACTGACTATTCACTGCACGGACTTCGCGTATAGATATTAACACAGTACACAAATTGAGGTTCAATTTGCATGCGCACATTCTCTGCTACTGCTTGGGAATAGATCACACTTTGGCTACAGCGTTGGCGTTTTGCCTCAAAATATGTTATTTTTTCAAATTTTTGGATATAATGGTCCATAAGTCGGGTGAAAGCAGACACATTCCAACCAAATTAAGTGTGACAATTTGCACTTATAAAAGGAAGATTTGTTGTTGAAAGATTGTTTCACTTCAATTGTTAGTGTTTACTTGTGGATGCATGTGTACTAGTAGTCTAAGTCTAAGAATGTAGTCTAACTAGACCTAGATCGCAGCAGTGTGGCCACTTCTGCTCCGGCACTATCCTTGCCTGCGCCTCGGGTAATTGCGATATGCAATTACTCAGTGCCATACCGTGGACCCACTACAAAATAGGTATGGTACTAACTATGCAAAAAAATTACTATTTTCAAATCATTATATTGATAAGGAAAATTTTTCTGGCATTGAGGCCGCGGGGGCCGGTGGTGAATACCTCTCATCGCAAAAGCAACAGTGACTGGGGTGTGGCTAAGTGGAAAAACTAGATCTAAGAAGCATTAGGTTTTGTTGATCTTTGATCCAGCACTAGTACATATTCTCATCATTACGACTGTCTAGTAAACTAGCTTCGCTTAGGACTAATGTTGTAACGGATCAAGGTGACGCATGGTCAACCTTTCCGTTTTGGACGACCGTCACCGTAGCTACTCCTTAGGCTTCCTATAACATCATCATGGGTTGGGAAACTTTCAACAAGTCACGTAGCTCCCCCAACGTGTATGTTTGGGATTGGGTGGGATTGGGAGCTTGGCAGCTTAGTCTGGTACTTTGGCCGTTGGCCCCTGTTAAGTGTAGTTACTGTGTGATCGTTTTGGTTGTCTGAGGGCTCTGCCCATATAATTTATATTCTCTATTTATAATAATAATACTTGTTGTTTATACTCTTATTAAATTGTTGTTACTACTTTAATTAGGCTTGTATTCAGTCTGATCTCCTGTCTAGGTAAGCAGCACCTGGTTGAAGCTGAGTGAGAGGGTAGGTAGAGTCATCTCTTCCCTTAGGGCAGGACATTACCGTGTCTATTTGTCTGGCGAGGCTGTCCAGACCGTCTCCTGTGGTCAGCAAATCTATTTGTGCCACGGTCTCCGCATCCGCCACGTACGGTGTGGTAACGATGTTAGGAAGTAGGTTACGTTGCTAGCCCCGCTACATTGTGTGATGCGTCCTCAATAACATTAACCAACAGCATGCCTCAGTGCGATGACGGAGACCGTGGCACAAATAGATTTGTGAAAACCTATAGGAAAGAACGTAAATTTTCAACTTTTCCAAGTGTAGCCAAATTTTAAATCAAATTAAAGCTCTTGACGTGCTGAAGATTTTATCTTCTTACACCAAGTCTCTACAATGCAGGATGGGAAAGTTAGAACTAGTTAAATTTTGAAGTTAATGACAGTCGGAATCAGCTTGACCAAATCGTTCGAACGCCGTTTTTCGCTCGTTGCTTGTCTTCTCATTGTAATTTATTCAGTAATAAATACCTACAGGTAGAGGGTTTAAATTGATGTAATTGTCATGCCGTAGTCTTTCGTCGTCCTAACTGGATTGACCCTGGACTCAAAAAAGCTGTCATGTTTTTGGACACATATGAGGATATATTATAACCGAAAATGAGCGAAATCGGTGACTATAGAATTTGGTACCCGGCACCCCCCCCCCACCTCTTAAGGGGGCGGGGGCTACTACAGGTTTGCCCTGATTTTGTCCGATTGGCATACTTTTTGGCACAGATATAGAGCATGGGTGTGGTTAAAGAAATATTTGATACTGATATTTCAGCTGCCCTCCAGCCGTGTGCATCGTAGCTTTTATGTGGCCGAACCCCCATTTTTCACAAATATCAATATAATTGATAAAATGTTCCTACTGACTGCTAGGCCCCAGCTCCAAAGCTGCTATTCGGCATAATGATTTGGTAAATGTGTTCCCATCTACAGAAAACTACTAGGTGGCTGTATCTTATCTGCATCTAAGGGAATTAATGTTCAAAGTTGAAGTTTCGCCAAAAATCTAAAACATGTTTGTTAATGAAAAGAAAATTTTAGTTCTGGTGCAAGCTATAAGTAGTGTTGTCTGTTACGTAGAGAAAACTCAGAGCCGGGCCCGGCCCGAAGCCCGAGGCCCGGACCGTATATCGGGACCGAAACAGGCCAGAGGTCGGCCCGGATGTCGCGCCTGAAACCGGCCCGAATGTTGAAAATTGGTGAAAATGATTTTTAAAGTGTGGTTGTAGTCTTTAGCTGATAATAAACATGAATGATGATAGGAAATAAATGTAAAAATAACACATTAAGCAAAAACAATAAATAAGATTAGAAGCAATGCCTTTTAATTTTAAACAAACTTTATTGTACATTACTTTTAACCTCTCCTGTTTGTCTCTCGGAGATTTATAAACGTAGTCAGAATAAACCAATAGATACAATAAATTAATACGTCACTTGCCAATCTCACATATAGGTCCCGGGCCCGAGTCCGAAACAGCCCGGATAACTACACTAGCTATAAGGCGGTACATTTGGAAAATACAGAGGCCCCATAGGTGTACTTATTTGTGCCAAATGGTGGAAATTCTGCCGACTGAAAAAGTTTTTATGTCAACTTGGATCTTCAAGAATTCCCAAATTGCCATTTTCGGTCTTTTCTGATCCTGTGTAGAAGCTTTCTGCGGCCATAGAAGTAGCAAACCTTCAGTGATCGAGCTGACATTTGGTGTGGGTGTATTTTCGACCACGCTGAGTTCAAACACCTAATAAATTTTCAACTTCAAAAAATTGGTTTTTTTTATTTTGGGGGTATACCACTGCCCAAAAATGACGATTCTGGCAATTTTTGAAGATTCAGTCTGACAAAAAACTTTTCAGTCGGCAGAATTTCTTGCTATTTGGAACAAATGAGTATATACACCTATAGAGCCTTTGTATATGCCAAATAACAGCCTTATAGCTTGCACCAGAATTAAAATTGTCTTTTCGTTAGCCATAAGTTATTTAAATTTTTGGCGAAACTTCAACGAACATCAATTCCCTTAGATGCAGATAGGATACAGCCATCTAGTATTTTTCTGCAGATGGAGACACATTTGCCAAGTTCATGATGCCAAATGGCACCTTTGAAGCTGGGGCCTAGCAGTAAGTAGAAACTCTTAATCAATATTGTTGGTAAGTTGTGAAAAAATGTGGGTCGGACGCATAAAAGCTATGGTGCACACGGCTGGAGGGCAGCTAGAATCTTAGTATCCGATATTTCTTTGACCACACCCATGCTCTTTATCTGTGCCAAAAAGTATACCAATTAGACAACGCTGTGGTAGCCCCGCCCCTTAAATCCAGTAAGGAAGAGGACGATTCTCCTTGCAACGGGGACGGGTTTCCTTTCTACTTACCAAAGCGAATGGCTCGTCGAAGTTACCAGCTGACATTGTCCTTCTTTTAGCAAACAAAGCTCTTTTTGCCATAGTTCCTGAAACATGAACACAAGTCAGATAAACACTTAGCTTCACAATTTAAGCTCGGCAATATGTCAATACTCAACACCAGTCCAACCTCTCAGCTAACGTCGTTGCAAGACATCGTTTGATTTAGTTCGTTTTGGAAGCTTGCCATCACATTATACAAAACCAAAATTACATTACTTTCTGTAATAATGTGAGCATAGCTTCCAAAAAGAAATCAGTATTTCCCCAACACGATGGTTTGAAACAGCAGAAGAAGAACGCTTTCAAACAGCAAAACAACAAGAAAGACAAACTTTAGTTCCTTTTATACTTAAAATCCATATTCCTATGTCAACTTTCCTTAACTTAACAGAACAAGACTTTATTCAAGCAGGACTGAGGGCAGGGAACACTACCCACATACCTAATTAGGATTATGGCGTTCTACACAGAATGCTAATGTTATGACTAATATGAACGCAAACGAAAAACGGTGAACAGGCATGAAAGGAATAAGAAAACAGAGCCAACGAAGGGATTAGCAGTCGACTTGTTTTAGGTTTTCCGCTGACTTTGTCCAGAAGCTGTCCAAAAAGCTTTTAGCTCAATTATTGTCCAACACATTAATTAACGATAGATCTATATAAGGTAACTATGTACATTATATATAAGCCGTTTGCGAGTAGCGATGTGGATCGGATCGGCAAAATCGACTGATCCGCGATCCGGATCGCTTGATCGGTCCGGATCGGATCGCTTGGGTCAGGCGGATCGGCGATCACGACTTGATACCCAACATCACATAAAGTTATACCGTATCCGACGCATATTTGTGACTGAACTTGACTTCGATCACTGTACTGTTTTGCGCGTACGTTGTTCTACTAGGTAACCAAACTTGCTGTTTTGAGTCCCTCAACCCTCAACCTCAGCATTCAGTAAGTAGTAACTTAGTACTGCAACTTAAAAGTTTGCACTAAATTCCATGCAATGGGGGAAGTGGCCCGAATATGGGCAAGGGCCGAATATGGGAAAGTTTAACTTCGGATAGGCACAGTGACTTTTTGCTTAGGAATGTCGAAACAAAATTTTACCAATTCTTTCAATTCTAAATTATCAATCTACCTGTCTAATTGCAACACGAACTTTGCTTTCTATAATTAATTAGAATTTGTTTTCTAATTATTGTCATTTTCTAATTTCAAAAAAGCAAACTTTTACCACTGTACACTAAATTTTTCACCTCTAGGATTCTCAGGTTCAGTTCGGTCAATCTTACAAAATTTAATATCATTTTATAAATTATTCTTTGCAGATTGTACTCCTAAAAAGTCAAAGTTTTATGTCCTTTCTGTAAAAAATTTTATGCAGGACAACTATTTTTGGTGCCATTTTTTTATTTTGAGCCTTAATATGGGCATGCCAAAATGTACCGGTGCCCAAATATGGGCAATAGGCTTTTTACATGTAAAACTTGGCTATTTACATGCAAATAATGATTTTTTAATTTATGTACAAGCAGTGCAAACCTTTATCTTACAAATATCATAAACGATAGTGATTAATATTTAAGTTAACTACTTTGTTAGAAATAGTAGTTTTTAATAGTTAATAATTATTAGTTATTAACGGTTAATGGCTAATAGTTATTATATGTTAATAATTACAAGTTAGTAAGCAAGTATAATTGTTAATTATCGGTTACATGGCAGCGACAACATCAAAACAAACTTTGCAATTAAAATCTACTGTTTTAACGTTTTAACTTATTTCCTTTGATGTTGCCGCTATGATAAAGCGTGTGCTCATATTTGGGCCACTTGGCCCATATTAGGAACCCCGGTGCCTTTACCCGGCAACATTTTTACCCTATCTCTATTTGTTTAAATAGGATTTGTCCATATTTGGGCCACTTTCTGCATCTGGCATCAAAGTGCAGAAGCAAGACCCGCTGTTGATATGCAGCTAAGTAGTAATGGAAAATGAATTAATAAATGCACTAATGCTCTGTATAATTAATGTTGCTTGCTGTTGTCAGAATTTCGGAGTGAAGTTTTTTAAGTTTTTAGTTTTACACTTTGTGGCTTTATTCTAAAACCCGATGAAGTCAAACTCACTGTTCATACAAAATTTACTTCCTGCAAAGTTTTTAAGGTTTTTAGTCGCTGTACCAGAGTTGGCTGCGGGCGTGGTTAACCGGGGTACCCGTGGGTACCCGCAGGCCCATGCGGGCGTGGACACAAATCTGTGACCACAACGACAGCAAATTTTCTTTTAATTTGCCTTCTATGGCCGGTTTGTATGCATTTTTATACTAATTTTTATTTTAATATTTAAATGCCTTTTTCTGACAAAAATAATTTTCTTTTACTGCTTCATTGTCAAAACAGTTGCAGTGTTTTCTAAATAAAAATAGTTTTATTTATATTCGTTTCCTCAACATAGCCGCGCAATGAATTTTGAAATGCTGCAGTTTACTCAACGAAATGCTTAAAACTTATATTATACTAATTGCAGTGAAATCAAACCAGCCGAGTTTGGGTTGGGTGTCTTAACTGTTTTAAACAACTAATGCGTTGAGCTTTGAGAAATAACTTTTGTAATATATTTCAGGAATGACAGAAGGTTAAAGATAATCGTCTAATTCAGGCTTCAAAAACACCTTGCTGAGAGCTGACATTTCACTGATTCGCTTTCAAGCTCGAAATGTTAAGTAAACTGTAAATGTGTACTCTTTAATTTTCGTCCGAATTTTCCAAAATATAAACGCCATATATACTCAATTCTTGAAAATTGGCCCTCATCAAATGCCGGACAGCATTTTTATAACCACTTTTATTAACTATCCATAAAATCTGTGATAAAACAATCTAATAGAGCAATTTACAAAATTTGGCCTTTGTAGTTCAATACTAGATAATTGGTACACTTGACAGCCCTTGCGCTTATTCGAGCTGTCAAAATTTGGCGATACTTGATTGCTCAAAAATTGATAGTTCTTTTTTACCCTTTCTCGTTAAACTTGTAGCTAACCAAAAGTAAATAATTTAATTCAGATTAGTCTTTATCAATCGAACGTGTGCCTATGTTGCACAGGAATCAGAATTTTGCTTATTTCAGTTAAATTTCACTTGAAATTTGTTCAAAGTGAACCATAAACACGGTGGTCATTGCGGTCAAACAAATTTCATGAGGGCTGCGGGCGTGGCCGCGGGCGGTCGCGGTCACCAAAGGTGCGGGCGCGGGGCGGTCGCCGTCATTGCAAAATGTGCCCATTGCCAACTCTGCGCTGTACAGTTCAAGCTTCAGGTTCAGTTTCTGATAAAAACGTCACTTCCTGACACCTAAAAGATTACAACTTGAATTTCGGTGTCTGCAACATCAAAGTAATAATTTTTTATTCCAAATTGAAATTAATTGTCAGAATTATGGTTTTTAACTGATAATGTTAAATTTTTATTACGGATCGACAAATAACTGCTGGATCGGATCGGTTAAATTTGTAGCTGCCGATCCGATCCGATCTACATCATTATTGTAGAGCTATACATCCAGCTAAAGAATAGTCCTTACTGCAATCTTTTTTCAGAAATGTAAAGTAAAAACACATAGCTACTAGTTAGTACTGTCTCTAGTCTTTAGACCAAGTGTTCAGTTGAACCCGGTTTACACGGGCAAACTGGAGCAAACTCTTAGTTTGCTCGAGTTTGCTTACTAGCTAAGATCAGGAGTAATTTGCCCGAGCCGAGCCCGAAGTCCAAAGCCAGAGCCCAAACTACGGCAAGCTGTCTCAAAAAATTAATTTAGAGCACTATTGTAATTCCAACTGCCAAAATTTTCGGCTGCGCATTTTGGTGTATTTTGTGTCGACTGCGTAAATGTATTTATGTAAGTATTTTGCGCAAAAAAGGCACACCGTGGATACTCGCGACCCACTTCCAACTCTGGCATTACTGCACAGTGCGCCAAAGTGAGGTCTGTTCATAATTAAAGCATGCATTTTGAGGGATTGGCTGGCTAACCTCGAACCACTCTTGCAGTGAAATATCCCTGTAAATGCATAAATTTGGTGTATTGTTCAACTCTATGTTCGCTCGCGTTCGGACTCCAAGGCACCTTGAAGAACTCACCAATGAAATTATCAGGTTTGGTGGCTTTAAACCTGAATAACACGGACATAGCTAATTTTGAATTCCAATATGTTGTCTTTTTTGAGAGCATATGTAGCTACAATGATGTGTGTGAAAATGAGCGAAATCCATGACTATAGATTTTAGATCAAAGCAACCCCCCCCCCCCCCCCCCTTAAGCAATTCTGGGTAATACACGCATACGCATTCGCCCATTCAGCAATCTCCTTGAAATGTCGTGCAGTCTCAGATGAAGCTTACATATGTACCCGAGAACAGTTCAAACCCAGTTCAACATACATGTTGAATGTAGGATTACAAATTCAATGAAACGTGCTAACCTGTCATTTTACTCGACGGGAAGCTATGATATCGAGGATGTTTCATTTGATCAATAATCAGAGACGACGATTGGATGCTATCTCAGAGCCAGTTTGTCAAAGTTAGCTGTCCAGTTGATTATTTGAAATTCAAAATAATTCGCAATAGAATACTTGTCACCATAAACGTTATTCATAAAACAAGGCATACGTTGACGTTCTTGGTTTAGTAATATTCGATAAGTGCCAGTGCCAAATTGAAAATGTTAAAATGACATTCTCACATGCAAGAACATTAAAACCTTCTCCAAATTGAAGCACAACACAAGGAATGGTGCCTAAAGCTAATGACTTTGGCTTCCCTTTAGAGGCAGTCAAATTAAATGAGCCTACAATGTATACGCATATGCATAGGGGAAATGCGAGAAGAAACCTTTGGCCGGAAATACATTGCTTGTAAATAGGCTCAAGACTAGTTCAATAAACCTCGCTGAGCCAATCTAACGGCCAATCTAACGTTTCCAGTTCACGCTAGCTCCAGACATAAAAGATTATGACACAAGACAGTGAGGAAAGCAGATTTTACCTTATGGTTGGTTTTATTCGTATTGCTGCAGCTTTAAAGGCATTCTTGGACATAGGTGATAAGATTTAGCTGAATTGAATAATATACTGTCCGGGGACTCCTGCACGGTTCTATGCTTCCGAGCAAAATGGGCCAATGATACCAGTTTCCAGCAGCACTGCTTGGTTTCATGCACAATAATGCGTTGTATGCAAGCAAAATTTGTCAGTCTATTGTCCATGCTGCATTGCCTTAAAACGGAGAGAAATTTTTTCTTTAATACCAAAATTTCAAGTACTGCTTTATGGAGGAGTGAAACCTATATGGAGGAGTGAAAAGTCTATTGTCTATGCTGCATTGCCTTAAGGTGGTGATTCCTTTTGGGCACATATTGTTGTTTTGCGGCGCAAATCAAGATGAAATGTGATGAAACTTTCCGAAATAAGCTCTTTTAGCGTTCTAACACCCTCCGCGCAATCCCGATTCAAAAATTCGAGATTTCCGGTCAGAGTGGTTTTTCCCAATTTTTGAATGTTTGGCAGCTGCTATACAGTTATGACTATATTCATTCGAAAGATCTCATTGAGCTTCATATTTTTGCTTTTGAAAGTAAGTTTCTAGCTTTTCTCTACCGTGAGATATAGCCGATTTTCTTGTTTTGGCGTCGTAAACTTGTCATTTTTGCAGAAATCAAATTATCCAACATTTCTTGAACTACGCAAGCCGTAAAATCAAACTAAGGGCGTCGATCTGAACGTCTCACAGAGACAAATTATCCGACGCATGATCGTCTTTCAACTACTATGCTGTAGGTTGCTATCATAAAAAATGTAGTTTTTGCAAAAACACGACCAATTTTTTCCAAAGATTGTGGAGCATTCACCATGCAAGCTGGAGGGCTGCTACTGAACAAATGTGTTCTGCACAAATATACCCAGGGACGATTTTTTAGTTGTCCCGATTGCTGCTTTCTAGCTAAAGTAATCGCTTGACAAATTTGGAAAAAGTAGGCAAAATACAGGTTACGCACACATTTCAGCTTATTTCTCTGTAACGAAGAGCGATTTCACAACAAATAAAAAATCGTCCCCAGCTATTTGATGGAGGTATCGAATGATATAACCGATGTAACGCGAAAAAATTTACTTGAGTCTGCAAAAATTCTGGAAAATTATACTTCTTGTAAAATGTGTTAAAAATATTTTAGAAAAGTAACATTAGTTTCGTGGTATGCATTAAACAGAGAAAATGTTAAGCTGCATTTTGATATAAAAATGGTTTCTTAACTCCAAGTAATGAATGAGTAATAATGGTGCAAACTTTATGTGACCAAAGGGAATCACCACCTTAAAACGGAGAGAAACTTCTTCATTAGCAATAGAATTTCAAGTACAGCTTTATGGAAAAGTGAAACCTAGCCAGCAAAGATTACAGCTCTGATGTAGTTATTTATATTTCTTGGAAATTTTAGTTTCAATTACACTGTCTGGCACTGGCCGTTGTAATTTGAAAATTTTCAGAAAAAATGTGTGAAATACATTAAAAATATTTCTAGGAACGTAATTAAATAAAGAAAAATCAATTTATTATTTGTGTATTAGTTTGAGTATTGAATGAGAATACTTGGTTTTCAGACAGAAACCGTGTTGACTGACTGTTTAATTTTATTTAAAGATGAGATTCACTGGAAAATTAGCTTTTCGAACTTTCCCATTATCCCCCCCCATAGCTTCGTAGAAGTACTGAAGCTGCACAATTTGACGGATTGAGTTGAAATTTGGTAGGGGTAGGTTTTCGGACCTGCTGATTTCAAAAATGCAAAAATTTTTAAAATTTAAAAATTTTTTAAAAATTTTAAAATTTTAGTTTGGTAAGGGGGGGACCAAGGGGAACCGAAAAATTTTTTGAAAAACTTTTTGCTGAAAACTTGCTTGCAGGGGTTTTCTGGGACGCTGATCACGAATCGGAAGTCAGTTTTTCGATTCAGCTTTTCGTTAGCTCAGGATATGCTTACATCGTAAGCTTAAAACTTTAGCTTATATTAAGCTAACGAAGAGCTGAATCAAAAAACTGACTTCAGATTCGTGATCAGCGTCCCAGAAAACCCCTGTAAGCAAGTTTTCAGCAAAAATTTTTTCAAAAAATTTTTCGGATCCCCTTGGTCCTCCCTTACCAAAATAAAATTTAAAATTTTTAAAAAATTTTTTAAAATTTTAAAATTTTTGTATTTTTGAATTCATCAGCCTCTGGTATGCACCCATGCAAAATTTCAAAGTTATTGGTCAAAAAATCAAAAGTTAGGGCTGGGGGGGGGAATTGCGCAAGAGACCCAAATTTTTGCATTTTTGAAATCAGCAGGTCCGAAAACCTACCCCTACCAAATTTCAACTCAATCCGTCAAATTGTGCAGCTTCAGTACTTCTACGAAGCTATGGGGGGGATAATGGGAAAGACCCAAATTAGAATTATACATTTCATTTATTATAATTTTTGTATCTCAAACTATTTTCCTCCAACTCCTTTGGGAGAAATAGCTAAATTTGGGTCATTTGTATTAAAATGTGTCTAAAGGTTGGTGAATTCTACAGAAGTTACCTGGATGATTCTGACCTGTCACAATAAAAATAAAAGAATTTTTCAGTTTGTAGCTAAAACGTTCTAATTAAAGAAGTCTTTTAAAATTACATTATGTATGAACTTAAATAGTTCATGAAACGTAGAACTTTAAATTCTTTTAAAATTGAAGATCTTAAAATTCCAGATATTAAATCATTTTATTTGTGGTTATAAATTAATTAGAAATATTTTTCTGATTAATTTATCTTAATCTTAATACCAATGAAATATTTTCACAAAGTCTTCCTTCAAACAAATTTTAGGAAAGCTTTTCTTAAAACTCCGATTTTTGGAAATCCCAATATCTTGCCTCATTTTCAGGGGGTGCTCTCATTGCAGCGACATAGCGACAGCGCGAAATGGCAAAGGCGCGATAAACGGTTATTACCGCGACATAGCAAAGGCGCGACTTAGCTTCAGCGCGACATCTCAGTTACGCGCATTAGCGAAGGCGCGACAACATCATAGACGTTAATTTAACATTACCTTTATTGGTCGTTAATTTTCTATCGTCCTTTGATCAAGAGTACGTAATGATATGTGTATGACAAGCGTCACACTCTATGCAGTGAAGGGCAAAACTATGCTATGCGCGCTATCGGCTCCCCCCCACGAACTGACCCCCTCTCACACCACCCCTATATAGGTATACGTTGTCCAAACGGGGGTCGCTCACTGCTTTGCATAATTACTCGCTGAAACTAACAGGGGCCCAATTTGGGGAGGGGGTATATTTGGGGAGCGTGTATGTTTAACATTTGTATGTAGAAAACATTCTAAGCGAGTGAGCGACCCCCGTTTGGAATTATGTACCCAAATGTACTCTTGTTCAAAGGAAGATAGAAAATTAACCACCAATAAAGGTAATGCTAAATTAACGTCTAATGGTGTTGTCGCTAATGTTCGTGTGTCGCTGTCGTGTTCGCTAATGCGCGTAACTGAGATGTCGCTGTAATATCATACAACCATTTTCAATAGGGTCCACATAGATTTTTTCTGAAAATTTCAAACTTTAAATTTTGATACAAATGACCACAATTTGACTATTTACCCCCAAAGGAGTTTGAGAGAAACAGTTAGAGATCCAAAATTTAGGAATAAATTAAATGTTTCTTTCGATGCTCGGATCAATTGAACTTTATATCCCCCCAGAACCCTAATTGAACTTTATCATCATCAGGAATAATTTAGTGTCAGATTGTGTTTTATTGGTATTATTGTTACAAAATTTAACTTAAAATGAATTCTATATTCTAAATTCTTTTCGTAGCTCAGTATATTCTTTCCAATATTAAAAGCTAATTTCTAAATTAATCTAATTTAAACACCTTTAAATTAAATTAAATTTCAATTTTAATTAACTTTTGTAAAATTCACCAACCAATACATATAAATTTCAATTTTAATTAACTTTTGTAAAATTCACCAACCAATACATAATACAATACATAACCAATACATATTAATACAAATGACCCCAATTTAACTATTTCTCCCAAAGGAGTTGGAGGAAAATAGTTAGAGATACAAAAATTATTTTAAATGAAATGTTTCTTTCTTATTTTTCGAAAAGCTAATTTTCAATGAATCTCATCTGAAAACCTTTAAATAAAATTAAAAAGTCAGTCAATAGGGTTTCTGTCTGAATACCAAGTATTCTGATCCAATACTCAAACTAATCCATAATTAATAAGTTAATTTTTCCATAATTAATTACGTTCCTAAAAATATTTTTAATGTATTCCACACATTTTTCTGAAAATTTTCAAATTACAACGGTCAGTGCCAGACAGTATAATTGAATCTAAAATTTCCAAGAAATATAAATAACTACACCAGAGCTGTAATCTTTGAAGGCTAGGTTTCACTCCTCCATAAAGCAGTACTTTGTCCGGGGACTCCTGCACAGTTCTATACTTCAGAACAAAATGGGCTAATGATACCAGTTTTCAGCAGCACTGCTTGGTTTCTTGCACAATAATGCGTTGCATGCATGCAAAATTATGTCAGTCTATTGTCTATGCTGCATTTCCTTAAAACGGAGAGAAACTTCTTCATTAGCACAGAATTTCAAGTACTGCTTTTATGGAGGAGTGAAACCTAGCCAGCAGAGATTACAGCTCTGATGTAGTTATTATATTTCTTGGAAATTTTAGTTTCAATTAAACTGTCTTGTCTGGCTTGTAATTTGAAAAATTTCAGAAAAAATGTGTGGAATAGGAATACATTAAAAGTATTTCCAAGAGTCCATAATAATTTCCTATGTATTATAGAAGAAGAGTTAGCCACTAGAGGGCTCCTCTTCTTGGCATTGCGTAGCAGTGCTCCGACCACAATACGCGAATGTTCCCCCGTTTGGGAGGGGGTCGAAAAGCATACCCCCCCCCTCCGTTTGGTGGGGGGGTAGTCGAAAGTGGTCCCCGTTTGGGGGGGTCGCTGAAAGAGGTCCCCGTTTGGGGGGGTCGCTCAAGCAGGCTAAGTTTGGCGCATTCTGATTGGCTGTTGGCCACCCCCCCCCCCAAAGGGGGACCACTTTTTGTGACCCCCCCCCCCAAACGGGGACCTCTTTCAGCGACCCCCCCCAAACGGGGACCCATTTACGAATAGAACAAAAACTACCGTAATCCTCTGCTCTACCCCGCCACCAAACGGAGGGGGGGTTTCTGCAATTTGATTGGCTGTTGGCTACCCCCCCCCCCACCAAACGGGGACCTCTTTTTGGCTACCCCCCCCCCACCAAACGGAGGGGGGGTATGCGATGTCGATTTGGTCGACCCCCCCCCCAACCGGGGGAACATTCGCGTATTGTGGTCGGAACACCGTTACGCAATGCCAAGAAGAGAAGCCCTCTAGTGGCTTACTCTTCTGCTTAATAATAGTGCAATTATGCACTCTTGATATTTCTAACTTGGAATTGAATGGATTGAGTATTGAATCAGAATAACTGGTTTTCAGAAAGACACTGTATTGACTGACTGTTTCTAACTTTAAATTTTATTTAAAGGTTTTTAAGTTAGATTTGTTGTGAAACTGGCTTTTAATATTAGAAAGAAGTTAGAAAGAAACATTTAATTTCTTCCTAAATTTTGGATCTCTTTAACTATTAATTTAACTAACTTTAACTATCCCTCCAACTCCTTTGGGGTAAATTGGGGTCATTTGTATTAAAATGTATTTAAAGGTTGGTGAAGGTTACAGAAGTTATCTGGGTGATTCTGACCTCTCAACAATAAAAATAAAAACAATTTTTCAGTTTATAACTAAAAAGTTCTAATTAAACATGCCTTGTAAAATAACTTAATGATAATGATAATGATGAACTTAAATAATTCATGAATCGTTGAACTTTAAATTCTTTTAAAATTGAAGTTTTCAAAATTCCAGACTTTAAATCATTTTCTTTGTGGTTATAAATTAATCAAAAATATCTTTCTTTCTTTCAAATCTATCTTAATTTTATCAATGAAAACATTTTCAAAAAATACTTCCTTCAAACAAATTCAGATGGAAATTTTAGGAAACGTTTTCTAAAAACTCAGATTTTTGGAAATCCCAAAATCTTGCCTTATTCTCAATAGGTTCCACATCGATTTTTTCCGAAATTTTCAAATTTCAAATTTTAATACAGATGACCCCAGTTTAACAATTTACCCCCAAAGGAGTTGGAGAGAAATAGTTAGAGATCCAAAATTTAGGAATAAGCTAAATTAACTGCTTTCTAATATTTGAAAGCTAATTTTACAGTGAATCTAATTTAAAAACCTCTAAATAAAATTAAAAGTTAGAAACAGTCAGTCAATAAGGTTTCTTTCTGAAAACCAATTATTCTGATTCAATACTCCAATCAATCAATATTTGATAAGTCAAGTTTTTTATTTAATTATGTTAGAAATATTTTTAATGTATTCCACAGATTTTTTCTGAAATTTTTCAAATTACAACTGTCAGAGACAGACAATGTAATTGAAACTAAAATTTCCGAGAAATATAAATAACTACATTAGAGCTGCTGTCAAGGGAGCCAACCGCCATCCTATTCCTACTCGGAAATATAGCACAATAGGAATATTTTCACTAGTCTTATGGTCTATTTCCTATTTCTGTTTGCACCAAATAGTCATGTTTCGTTTATTTCTAACATAGGCCTAAGATTAAAATAGAAAATAGGAAATAGACTAACGACACTAAATAGATAAAAGAATGCCGCCTGACCAATCGCCTCACTGCTCGTAACTGACTGGTTTTGATTACTAAGCTGCTAAGAGTTTTAAATAAAGCTGGAATCGTACTGGATGAACAAAACAGTGATCAATACAATTAGCTGATTAAGTAATTAGTTAAATAATTTAATTTTTTAATTCTGCTTAATTTCCCAAATTGGAAACGAATATTATAAACGATTTCTATATATTGCAAGTTGATAAAACAAGTCTAACCATTTACATGAGCTTAAAACTGTTTATTTTGATCTGCGCAATTTTTCATAATTTGTACAAAGGCAGTGAAGCATAGACAATTTCAAAAGAAATTAGAAATATTTTTAAAATATAACTGGAATTATAATTGAGTTATAAGTTTTAGTATAAGTTATAAATAAAATCTTCGCCTAATATGCTTTGCATTTGCCCCGCCGGGGGGGGGGAGGGAGAGAGAGAGAGAGACGAGCGGCCGGGCTGAGTTGAATGCCAAGAAAGGAAAATAATTGGCCACCACTTTAGGTCAAGGCTACCTACCTTATATACTATGTTTTTGAATGTAAAACAATTAGTATTCAGAAAATTGACTGCTTTCCATCCTCTCCCTTCCGAAGAGCTTGACAAAATTCTGGAAACCTTGTTTTTAAGTGAGCCAATCATGGCCTAGGGCAACGAATTGTAACCTTCCGATTTGAAGCCAATTATAAGTCGCAACTGTGCTGCTGCCTCAAAAAGTATTTGTTAGATTGGCACTTGCTGGACTCGCAATCAAAAATTCAAGCCGATTCGATGTGGATGATCCTGTCGTACCGATTCGCTTAAAGTGTTCAGGAGGCGATCCAAATCGATCCGCTCAGATCCAACCCCCAAGCGATTCTTGTTAGTTTGAGCTATCGCGAATCCCGAATCGTTCCGACCCACGTCAAGATAAAAGTTAGAATCCAAAGTACCCCATCAGAAAAAGGAAAGAATCAAATATCCTGAAAAAACTTATGAACCGCAAGAACCTTCATCAAAAATTTGAAACTATAGATATATGTAGTTACGAATCAAATCTCTTCGAAAAGTTAAGAACCTAGATGGAAAATGAAACTATCGATATAGACCAAATCTCTACAAAAAAATTAAAAACTCCCAGAACCCCAAGAATCCTGATTAAAATAAATGCTCCAAGAAAAACAATTAGTGGATAAGCAAGAACGCATGAAACGGTGACGTTTACCTTGAACTAAGTTTTTACTAAGCCGACACGAGGCCATCGAAGAGTTGAAGTGAACAGTCCCGTAGTCATTGGTCGTAGTCAACAGTCATTGGTCGTCCACTAACTGTGTTTGCTGTTAGCTGTTTGTCGACCCTTCCACTGCTTCCAGCTGTTTGTTATCTCAGAAAGCCGTTATTTAGAATCAAGAATCAAGTTATTCAGATAATTAATTAATTGTCTATCAATTAATACTCAAATGTAGCTCCAGTTGGCGGGCAATACTGTCTTTAATTTCAGTTTCAGAGCACTCTTGTTTCTAGTTTACGAAAACTTTCAGACTTTCACTACCAAATGGCAACGATGGATTGGATAAGGGTCAGTGTTGAGAGCGCCCATGTATTACATACCTGAAAAACTATGAAACGGTATGGAAAAGTGGTGGAGGTAAATGCAAATTGCAAAGCATATTAGGAGAAGCTTTTATTTATAACTTATACTGAAATTTAAAATTATAATTCCATTTATATTTTAAAAATAATTTCAATTTCTATTGAAATTTACTATGCCTCACTGACTTTGGACATTATGAAAAATCGCGCAGATCAAAATAAACAGTTTAAGCTCATGTACATGGTTAAAGACTTGTCTTATCAACTTAGCAATATATAGAAATCGTTTATAATATTCGTTTACAATTTGGGAAATTAAGCAGAATTAAAAAATTAAATTATTTAACTAATTATTTAATCAGTTAATTGTATTGATCACTATTTTGTTTATCCAGTACGATTCCAGCTTTATTTAAAACTCTTAGCAGCTTAGTAATCAAAACCAATCAGTTACGAGCAGTGAGGCGATTGGTCAGGCGGCATTCTTTTATCTATTTAGTGTCGTTAGTCTATTTCCTATTTTCTATTTTAATCTTAGGCCTATGTTAGAAATAAACGAAACATGACTATTTGGTGCAAACAGAAATAGGAAATAGACCATAAGACTAGTGAAAATATTCCTATTGTGCTATATTTCCGAGTAGGAATAGGATGGCGGTTGGCTCCCTTGACAAGCTGCAATCTCTGCTGGCTAGGTTTTACTCCTCCATAAAAGCACTTGAAATTCTGTGCTAATGAAGAAGTTTCTCTCCATTTTAAGGAAATGCAGCATAGACAATAGACTGACAAATTCTGCATGCATGCAACGCATTATTGTGCAAGAAACCAAGCAGTGCAGTACATTCATTAGCGAGAATTGCTTTAGCGAGAATTGCTTCAGTGAGAATTGCTTTAGTGAGAATTGCTTCAGCGAGAAAATTCAAATTTGTGGTTTTGCTTTAGTGAGAAACTGCTTTAGAGAGAATTGCTTTAGTGAGAAAAGCTTTCGCTTATGAAATCCATGAAGATTAAGATTCAAACTTTGTTTTGGATTAGATTTAAACTAGCATACACATTTACACACTATCTGATGGAATACAATGTACATAGAATACAATGTGCATTAATAAACTAAGTAATTATTGAAATATATAAATGTGTACACATGTACACACTATCTGATGGATTACAATGTGCATAGAATACAATGTGCATTAATAAACTAAGTAATTATTGAAATATATAAATAATAAGTAAAATGAAATCTGCTTTCACAGATGAAAGTCTTAAATTAATAGTAGAGGCGCGACGTTTCTTTACAGGAAGCAAAACTTAATTTTTAAAGATTGTTCGTTTAAACTTTACGCTTAAGATAATGCATTTAGCCACGTCTTATTTTGTGTTTTACTGTTTTACTGCGTTTTCACTTCACACATTATATTGGAAAACACGCTTAAAATAAAATAAATTTCAGTTCTTCTGAAGCAAACCTTAAAGAAAATGTTTAGCTATATCCAATGTCTGCAAAGTTAGAATAAAATTGTTAAACTAACTGAGAGCCTTGACGTTTCCCAATTTTCATAAAAATGTTACTAAATAAATAAATAAATTTAATAAATAAACAACAACAATAAATAACTAAATAAATTTTTGTTGGCTTTCATCTCTAGAAGGATCACAATTTGTAACCTCATTAGAGTGCGAAAAACAAAGACTATTCTGAGAAAAACACCACTGAATAACACATGTCAGACTTTTAACAAGACCTGGTGCTGACGTGAAAAGTTAGTGGAAAAGGTCAATTCTGCAGTGCCCTATTCAGCACGGAAGCTAAAAACGAATTTAGAATTGTCCTAAACATAAGAGACTGCGAACACTATCATCCAATAGTTCTTGAGTTATGAGGTATGTTGTTGTTAACATATTATTAGGATCAGGGGTTCCATTTTTGGTAATTTTTTCTAGTTTCTCCGATCTCGCTGATTTTTATATGTTTTATGGTCCAAACGGTCCCAATGAAACGAGTTAAATACTAACGAGTAGATGAAATGAAAGTAGAAGTTTTATGGTTGTTGAGTAATTTTACCTCTACGTTGAGGTTGCATGTGTTACAAATTAGGAAATGCAAAGAGTACGCATATCATTTATATCATACTTTCGCCATGTTTCCGGACCCTGATCTATAATATGTAACCAAAATTTTGATTGAGTTCTTTAGAATTCTTCAATTAAACTTTGACTACTAAAATTTGCTGTCTGTTGAATTTGGTACCAAAGTTTAGTACATCAAAAATTCATTAGTCGAATCAAAATTCTGATTCCTGAAGATCGCGATCCGGAAATATGGCAAAAATATACATATAGCCATTGGTGAGACTTCCCCGGCGCACGTGAAAAAGCGACACCTTTTCGCATTTCCAATGTTTTAACGTTTCCAACTCGGCAACCATAAGACTTCTGACTGTCATTTCAAAAACGTGTTAAAAATATACCGTTCTTACAATAGAATATATAAAAATCAGCGAGATCAAAGAAACTAGAAAAATCTGAAAAAGTTAAACCCCTCCCTTAAGTTGAATTTTTGAGATTAGCAGGCCTGCAGGAGCATTCAAAACGTTTGTCTGTGCGGGCCTATGTATCCTGCATCGATTGCTATAATCTGTATCTCTTTCAATAGGATTTTTCTAGTTAAATTTTAAACAAATTTTGTGCAACTGGCTGATTTTGTCGCGTTTCTTTTGGTAACTTTTCCATATCCCATAATTAATTTTTCGAATTGATATTGTTGACTTTTGTATTGATTTACATTATTGCAATTTTAAACACAATTACAAAATTATACTATTAAATTGGTAATAATACTTAGCATGTATTTAATACAAAAATAATTTATTCGGTTATTACAAAATACAAATTGCAAGCGGTCAACTTGTCGAAATAATTTTCGAAAATAAATAAATAAATGGAAAATTGCCGTGTTTATGATGCTTAGCAAATTCTCTCTGAAACAATTCTCGCTAAAGCAATTATCTCAAAAGCAGTTTCTCTACAAAGTAAAATATGTATTTTGGACTTTCTCACTTATGCCAACTTTTGAAATAACGAACGCGAGTTTTCTCACTAAGGAAATTTTCACTAAACAATTCTCGCTAATGAATGCACACGCTGAAAACTCTCGGCTATCTAGATTCGGAAGTATACAACTAGATTGAGTCTGAAATTTTGGTATTAAAAGAAAAAATTTTCTCTCCGTTTTAAGGCAATGCAGCATGGACAATAGACTGACAGTTTTTGCTTGCATTTACAACGCGTTATTGTGCATGAAACCAAGCAGTGCTGCTGAAAACTGGTATCATTGGCTCATTTTACTGGGAAGCATAGAACTGTGCAGGAGTCCCCGGACAATATACAACTATTTAGTGTTACAAAACAGCAAAATCTTGCGTACAAACGGCAAAAGCAGCAGCACACATATGTTACCTGTGCTAACGAAAAATGATTTGAAAAAAAATCGAGTGTCCAACGAGGGTCAGCTTTACCTTTTCATCTACCAAGCTGAATAAACCCTTAAGACTGTCTCAACTAAACTGAACTGTATCAAACAGAATGCTGGCGTGCCCAAATAAGAAGATATCAAATTCAGCACGAGAAGCACTTAGTCACAGTGGAAAGAAAAATGTGCTTATTTCATAGATTAGATAGACTTTCCTATTTCTGAAAGCACAGAAGAAGAAAGAAATTTTCTGAAGAAAGTAAATTGGCAGAGGATATGGTTTAGTTCTCGTTGGTTTTAGTTTTTTGTATGACGTCATAACCAGATCTCTTTCTACAGCTGGAAAATTAACGATGATCAATTGCAGGTGATTAATTTTTTGATTTTAGGTTTTTTTCGCAATTTTGATTAAATCAATGGAAGCTGGATTAATGGGTAGCACCACAAAAGTCAGGTGGATCGAAAACATGACAAAGCCCTCCGCCCTAAGATTTACCAGACTTACCTTGATTAAGACTTTGCAGAGTTTTAGCTAAACCGTGTCTAAAAATACAGGACTTGTGTAAATTGTCTATAAAAGTATAACACTATGTTTCTAGGTCTACATAAGTTGACATAAGGGTTTATTCAGCTTGGCAGATGAAAAGTCAAGCTGACCCCGTTGGACACTTGATTTTCAAATGATTTTCGTTAGCACAGCTAACATATGTGTGCTGCTGCTGCCGTTTGTACGCAAGATTTTGCTGTTTTGTAACACTAATAGTTGTTATCGGCTCCCTGCACAGTTCTATGTTCCGAGTGGCATGATACAGTTTCCCTGTAATGGTTTTGCACAATAATGCGTTGTATGCAAGCAAAATTTGTCATCATTCCATGCTGCATTGCACGAAGAGAAATTTTTTCTTTAATACCAAAATTTAAGGAACTGGGACGTTGTAAATAGCAAACATTCAGCGTGTGCATTCATTAGCGAGAATTGCTTTAGTGAGAATTGCTTTAGTGAGAAAATGCGCGTTCGTTATTTCAAAAGTTGGCTTAAGTGAGAAAGTCCAAAATTCAAATTTTGCTTTAGAGAGAAATTGCTTTAGAGAGAATTGCTTCAGCGAGAATTGTTTAGAGAATTTGCTAAGCATCATAAACACGGCAATTTTCCATTTATTTATTTATTTTCGAAAATTATTTCGACAAGTTGACCGCTTGCAATTTGTATTTTGTAATAACCGAATAAATTATTTTTGTATTAAATACATGCTAAGTATTATTACCAATTTAATAGTATAATTTTGTAATTGTGTTTAAAATTGCAATAATGTAAATCAATACAAAAGTCAACAATATCAATTCGAAAAATTAATTATGGGATATGGAAAAGTTACCAAAAGAAACGCGACAAAATCAGCCAGTTGCACAAAATTTGTTTAAAATTTAACTAGAAAAATCCTATTGAAAGAGATACAGATTATAGCAATCGATGCAGGATACATAGGCCCGCACAGACAAACGTTTTGAATGCTCCTGCAGGCCTGCTAATCTCAAAAATTCAACTTAAGGGAGGGGTTTAACTTTTTCAGATTTTTCTAGTTTCTTTGATCTCGCTGATTTTTATATATTCTATTGTAAGAACGGTATATTTTTAACACGTTTTTGAAATGACAGTCAGAAGTCTTATGGTTGCCGAGTTGGAAACGTTAAAACATTGGAAATGCGAAAAGGTGTCGCTTTTTCACGTGCGCCGGGGAAGTCTCACCAATGGCTATATGTATATTTTTGCCTTATTTCCGGATCGCGATCTTTAGGAATCAGAATTTTGATTCGACTAATGAATTTTTGATGTACTAAAAAACCTTGGTACCAAATTCAACAGACAGCAAATTTTAGTAGTCAAAGTTTAATTGAAGAATTCTAAAGAACTCAATTCAAAATTTTGGTTACATATTACAGATCAGGGTCCGGAAACATGGCGAAAGTATGATATAAATGATATGCGTACTCTTTGTATTTCCTAATTTGTAACACATGCAATCTCAACTTAGAGGTAAAATTACTCAACAACCATAAAACTTCCACTTTCTCAATTTCATCTACCCGTTAGTATTTTTTTAACTCGTTTCATTGGGACCGTTTGGACCATAAAACATATAAAAATCAGCGAGATCGGAGAAACTAGAAAAAATTACCAAAAATGGGACCCCTGGTCCTAATAATATGCTAACAACAACATATCTCATAACTCAAGAACTATTGGATGATAGTGTTCGCAGTCTTTGTTATAGACAATTCTTAAATTGTTTTAGCTTCTTTGTGTTGAATAGGCACTGCAGAATTGACCTTTTCCACTAACTTTTCACGTCAAAAATCAAAATCTGCTGCTTTTTCCGACATGGTTATCAGTGGTGTTTTTCTCAGAATAATTGTTTTCTGCACTCTAATGAGGTTACAAATTGTGATCCTTCTAGAGATGAAAGCCAACAAAAATTTATTTAGTTAATATTGTTGTTTTTTATTTATTAAAAATTTATTTATTTATTTAGTAAAATTTTTTATGAAAATTGGGGAAACGTCAAGGGGCTCTCAGTTACTTTAACAATTTTATTCTAACTTTGCAGATATTGGATATAGCTAAACACTTTCTTTAAGGTTTGCTTCAGAAGAACTAAATTTGGTTTTTATTTTAAGCGTGTTTTCCAATATAATGTGTGAAGTGAAAACGCAGTAAAACAGTAAAACACAAAATAAGACGTGGCTAAATGCATTATCTTAAGCGTAAAGTTTAAACGAACAATCTTTAAAAATTAAGTTTTGCTTAGTGTAAAAAAACGTCGCGCCTCTACTAATT
>JASAND010012188.1:0-16844 GCA_030248195.1 Trissonchulus latispiculum
TCTGCGCAGCCTTGTTTACACGGTCATTCGACCATTTTCACTCATATTATAGGGGTCGCTACCGCGACCCCTATGATTAGTATTGAACCCCCAAGCTGCTGACCTTTCATACAGAATAAGCTTACGATTAGATTTACCAAATGCAATATTACAAACTGATTCAAGGTAAGTTTAGATTTCCGGATGGGGTAGTGAAGTATACAATTGACCAAAATCAAGCGTATTAACAGTTCTTGCTCTGTTATTACGATTTAAATCATGTATATGATTTGATTTATTGCTGTTACTATTATCCAGAAGGGGTCATAGACACGGTAGTATATACCTAATAATGGCACTGGAATATATAACATTTAAATGAATGTTGTATTCGCCTTAACGCATAACCTAGTCTTATAGACAGTGTTGGGCGCGGGCCGCGGGTATCCGCGGGGCGGGCCAAAAATGAGTACCTTATAATGGAACTTTTCTCATTGAAATATATTTTGTCCTCCTTAGCCTCCTTGAATGCTTTTGAAAACAACAATCGCGCTTAATGGCAGTTTCTATGGAAAAAAACTACGAATAATCAATGAAAGTAGTAATTATTTAATGCTATGATGCTTGCAAAACCTAAATTTAGTTGCGGGCCGCCGCGGGCCGAATTTTATTGATGCGGGCCGCGGGCCGGCCCTGTGCGGGCCAAAAATTTGAGCGCGGGCTGCGGGGCGGGCGCGGGTCGCAAATTTCGGCCCGCGCCCAACACTACTTATAGATAATGGGCGAAAACTTATTTTTTCCTTTTTGACCAATTTGTCTATTTTTGTGATAAAAATTTCTCAAAAATGCCAGGATTTAAGCTAAAAATAACCATTTTTACAAAAAATCTACGGCGAAGCCGGAATATTTTTGAAAATTTGCTTATTTTTGGCAAACATTTGGGCCCCCAAAAAATCTCGGGTGGAAGCAAAACTCCCGGAAGGGGGCGATTTCGGGGGGAGGTCAATTTCGGGGGAGGGGCAGTGCATGCCAGAAAAATAGCTCCGTCTTTAGCATACTTTTAGGACAATTTTCGCTACCCCCAATTGCTTTTCCCTCGGACTTTTGGGGGCACCTCCAAGAAAAAGATTAATCCCTAAAATAAGGCCAGCGTCAGATATACATTACCTACCTAAGGTAGTGGGACACTTCGCCACACTTTAATTGCTCTTTTTCTAAATACGAAAGGGAATGGCATTTACACTCTATTCAAATTTTATAAAAGTTTTACCAAAATAGAAAATATATAATAAACGCAGTAACAACTATTTCTAATTTTGTAACGTCTGCCCCCTCTTTCAACATTATAGTTAAACCCTTTCCTAATATTAAAGTCTAAGGTAAAGTACCCAAAGCGAACAATAGTGTGGCGAAGTGTCTCACAATCCCTACCTAAATATAAGTACAATACTTGAAAAAATAAAACAGTTAGCCTCTCCTCTAGCAATCAAACAGGAATGTTAGAAACGTTGTCCGAAAACGTCGACAAAAACTACGAGTTTTTAAATGTTCCCCAGAAATATCCCAAAAATAAGCCCAAGGCCTTTTCAAGAAAAGACTAGAGTAGAGTTAGTTAACTTGTTGCAACTCCACTCAAGCTTGCGTTTCCCTAACTCTTTCGTGAAAAGGATCGAGCCAAATTTAACTCTGCTCAACCCTTTCTTGAAAAGGCCCCCAGAATAACTGTAGTTCACTGAAACAATCCATGGAAGCCTCCGTCCGCTGCGTTAAGCTTCCCATAGACGAACTGAAATGAACCCACAAACTAGCAGGATGCTAATTTGCATAAGGATACTGTTGCATGACACGACAAACTGATGTACGAAGGATTTGCGTAACACCAGTCGACCGGACTAACATGCAATTTAACAGTACGTTCAAGAAAAATTCAGAACAAAAACAGCTATAAAATAATGCATGAGCTAACTGGGCTAACTGGGCCATAAACGACCTTCGCCCACTCCAAACCAAAGGATGCCGTAGCCCGTACCACAGTTTGCACTGAAAAATTCTCTCAGAAGGCCAAATTTTCAAAAATATTCCGACTTCGCCGCAGCTGTTTTCCTCAGTTTTTGCATTTTTGACCACTAAATCTGCCTATTTTTATGATAAAAATAAGTTTTTGCGTCATTATAGCCACAGAATCATCACAGAAGAGTTATATATAGATGGTGAGTTTGAGCAAGGATCTGAAGGCAAATTAGACACTTGAGCAATGACTGGACTCTTGCCCAGGTGCTTAGGAAGAGAGTATAGACACCGAGAAGTGTATGTCTGTCTAACTGGAATCTCCCTTTTCCCTGCGACATACACATTACTGGGCTTATTCTAGTGGGGGGGGGGGGGTGGGGGGCCCCCCCCCTAAAAACACCCTTCCCCCCCCCCAAAAATCGTCCCCCCCCCCCAAAATCGCCCCCCCCCCCAGGGGCGCACCCAAGGGGGGGGCGGGGGGGCGGCCGCCCCCCCTGTCAGGTTTCGAAGGTCAGAAAAATTAAGATGCAGAAAGGAGGAAAAGCAGGAAAAACAAAAATTTTCGCGCCTTCGGCGCGAATTAACCATTCTTTGTGTGTTTTGAGGGTAACATATGGGGTGGGGTAGGGTGGTTGACTTTCAATATATATGTAGACGTTTCTTTCTGCTTACGCTTAAGTTTTAATAAATAGACATCAACAGCCAATGTTTTCATTTCAAATATATATAATGGTTTTTCTGCATTTTATTGTGCATACTAGCGATGGACAACGGATATCCGGATAATTTTTATATCTGGATAATGTCCAATTTGACAGAAATTTCTGGATATCTGGATATCCGTTTACTTTGCAGACAAAGCAACGAAACATATATAAGCGAATTTTTGACGAAATGTTCAAAAATTGTAAACTATTAATTTCTTCTAAAATATATATTTCTGAATGAAAGGTTGTGGCTTGACTGCATGAAAGAAATTCGCAGCGTACCAAAAATGACAGAAAAATTAAAATTTTCACTGCAAAATCGAAATTTCGAATAGGCGGATTGCCGGATATCCTAACTGAAAATAGGCGGCTATTCGGATATGAAAGAATATCAGGTGGCCACCACTGGTGCGTATTCACACTTTTTTTACAAAATGCAATTTAAAAATGCAGACACAAATGCTCAAATTTTGCTTCCGCTTTCCACAAAATGGCTCTAAAAATTTGTGTAAAACATGTTTTCTAAAAAATTCCAAACGGGTGCTACTTTTCAAAAAGAGCTCTGGCTTTTAGCTGGGGGCTTCCGCCCCCAGACCCCCGTTTTATCATAGCTACGTTGCGTTGCTTAGCTTGAATTTTGTCAGCTTGAGTTATATTGCCATGGGGGAAAGACCCACATTTTCGGATTTTGGCTAGAACTTTATATCGATGAGAACTTTATATACCATCGTACTTGGCGTACTAGGCATCTTTCTTTTATGCCCATTTGCACTTCTCTAGGTTGTACCGTTAGGCCGGCATAATGCAAAAATTAGCGGGGGTGGAATAACCAATGGTGGAAACCATGGCTCCAGCCAGAAGACAACTAAGATAATTTGAAACAGCAGAAAGTGTTCAGAAAAAATTGCTTTCATGTCGAGGATGAAAAAATTTCCAACTTCTGGGGGACTGCGCCCCCCAGACCCCCTGCTTTCACGTTTATAAGAATGATGAATTTTATTTAACTGTATACCTCAATTAATGAAAGCAACTACTACTGCTTGTTCTCAAAGTAAAACTTGTATATGAAACATGTGAAGAAATAAAAAAACTTTAAAAGAAAAATTTCAAATTTGGTGCCGCCCCCCCTGTCAGAAAACTCTGGGTGCGCCACTGCCCCCCCCAAAAAAAGTGGGTGCCCCTTTTGGTACCAAATTTTGCCCTGAAAAAATCGCTCAGAAGGCCAAATTTTCAAAAATTTTCCGGCTTCGCCGGACATTTTTACTCAGTTTTTGCCCTTTTCAACACTAAATCTGTTTATTTTTGCTATAAAAATCAACTTTTATAGTATATGCCAGAAAAACAGCGCTATTTTTAGCATATTTTTCGAAAAATTTTCGCCCCCCCCAAAAAATTCCTTGCTCCTCGGACCTTTGGGGGGCCCCCCCAAGAAGCCCCCCCCAAGAAAAAATCCCTAGAATAAGCCCAGCATTAGGAAGCACATAGGGTCTTACACTTCGTATTATAAACTCTTGCTCAAGCTAAGAGCTCCAGTTCCGCACACAAACTCTGAGTGTCAAATTTCAAAGCGCCTTCGTCCAATTTCACAAAAATTTGACTAGCTCTGAAGAGCAACAAAATTTTTGCCATTACAGAGTGCGGGGTTTGGTCAGACAGGTAGGTAACAGCCAAAAGCACGGGCCTTAGTCGCATGTTCTGCAGACAAAAACTGTCATGGGATTGTCGCGCATTCAAATGAAAGTATCATAGTATCAAGAGTACATAATAAAGAGTATGAAACTCTTACACTAGCATGTACAAATCATGCTAGGTATGCTCGGTTCATTAACTCGGGAACCACCCCCGTAACTTCCGGGGGGGGGTCCCACTTTGCACTAATTACACGCTTTCATATAAGCGTGTGTCTGCTCGCTGATTGGCCCACTAGCCTAAGGCTTACTGTAGGTAATTTATTAGTTATTTTTAATTAATTAATTATAACTTTAATTGGGTTAGTACAATCAAAAAACTAATTCGATGGGTTAGTACAATCAAAAAACTAATTCGACAACTTTGTAGCATTTTTTCTGCTCTTTCCAATGATATAAAAATTGTTTACATTCCCGCGAATTTTTGTATTGTGCAACAATTTTTATATCATTGGAAAGAGAAGAAAAAATGCTACAAAGTTGTCGAATTAGTTTTTTGATTGTACTAACCTAATTAAAGTTATAATTAATAAATAAAGAATAACTAATAAATTACCTATAGCAAGCCTTAGACTAGTGGGCCAATCAGCGAGCAGACACACGCTTATATGAAAGCGTGTAATTAGTGCAAAGTGGGACCCCCCCCCCGGAAGTTACGGGGGGGGGGGGCCCGAGTTAATGAACCGAGCATACCTAGCATGATTTGTACATGCTAGTGTAAGAGTTTCATACTCTTATATTATGTACTCTTGATAGTATCCTTGAGACGCGTCAACACTTGACGGTTTCAAGAAGTTCAACCGCGACTTTGACAGACTTATCTACCCAGTGAATACTAGTGCTCTTGACCGGCCGAAATATTCGTCGGCCGGCCGTTACCGGCCAGCTGACTTCCTGAAGACGGCCGGCCGGCCCACAACGGCTGGCGGACGAATCAAGGACTAATCGATTTACTGAGAAAATTCTGGTAAACCGCTGAAATATAAGCGCGGCCGGCCGGCCGTTTTTCCACCGGGCCGGTCAACAACACTAGTCAACACTGGACCAAGGAGCGGGTGTAAATCCTTGCCAGAACAGATCAGGAAAACCGAAGGAGGGCTAAAACCACCGAGAGGCAATGGTAGCAACACAAAACGATACAATGGACCAAATCAGTCATGAACCAAAACACACAACGGGGATTCAAACCCACAACGACAGTAATTCTTCCACTGTTACGCGAAATCTACCAATAGTGGATCTATCACTACCTAGTAAAACTTCCAGACTATAATTCCGTAATCAGTAACAAAGCACACAGATATGCATTCTCTGTTCGTTTGGACGTAGCCGAGTGGTAGTATGTCCAACTGGTAGGCCGAAACTCGGTGGTTCGAATCCCGTTCCCTTCTACTCTTTCTAGTTACTCTTCTTAACTAATAAGCGAACTTACGTAGCTTTGCTTTCGATTCTTCCCAGTCTGATTCGGTTTCCTTCAGTTTTTCTGAAAAAAATAAGAAAAACATTTCAGTTCATGGAGAGGACTGCTGCACAATCGAAGACTCGTTAGAATGCGGAAAGCAAAGCTACGTTTTCACTTAGCAAAAAAAAAACACTTTTAAAAAAGGTTAAAACAAATTTATTAGCCACGGCAAAACAACAAGTTTACAATTACAAAAGGAGCAAAAACTGTGCGGAAAAAATGGTACCAAAACGACATATATATACTGCTGTTATCACAAATCGAAGCAAAAAATACTAATTTGAGCTGTACACGATTCTATATATTCTTATTATAACACTCCTTCTATTTATCTTCGGAAAAGCTAATCTTCATACTAGTCTCGAAAATCTGAACCAACCCGAAAGTACACTAATACATGAGATAAGACTCAAACATTCAAAAACCCATACATTAAAAAACTAAGCAAATCCTAATTAAATCAATTCACAGACCGAGTGCTGGTACAAGTTGCTATGAAAAAGGGCAAACGAACACTAGAAAACTGAAAAAAACAAGTCCTAGAAAAAAGCATTGAGCATGGTTCAGTGACTAAAACAGGGTCCAAGGTCACCCGTCACAGAGAAATCTAGTCCACAGTTTCGTAAACACACCACCTCATCTTCCCTAACGCCAGGGCCGCTTGGCTCGAGCACCGGTCGAGGCAGTCGCAGTAGCGGTGGCTGTGCGCCCGTTGAGTCGAGCCACAGCGGCGTTGACAGCATTGCGGGCCAACTGGGAGCGGCGTCTCCGCTTGGCCGAGCTGGACTGTGTCAGATGCTGATAGCGGGGCGAGGGAGGCGCCATTTCCTGACGCGGCCGCTTGGAAGGCTGACGATCCCCGCCCACTCCTGCTGCCGCTCTACCACGAGTCACCGGACCACCACCACTTCCACTATAGCCGCTGTTGCTACCACTGCTACCACTCCCACTGGCGCCCCCAATTTCATCGGGAGAAATCACAATTTTCGGGATGGAAACCACAATCTTGGGTATGGGACTAATACCATGCAGACCGAACGGCGAGGCACTGATACCCTTGGCACCACCTGAAGACGAAGGACCACCCAGTTGCCGCACATTTTCCTTATCACCTTCAGCATCCACCCTATCAGTCCCACCACGAAATCCCGGGAGTTTGGTGGATTCCAGAACCTCCCGCCGATCCACAATTTCCTCTTCGTCGTCCGCAAAGCTCAACAAATCACCATCACCACCGCCACCGACATTCTGTGGTGGTCGGGGAAAGTCAAACAAAGGTGGATCAGGTCGAGCCGAAGGGCCAGCACCACCAGAAAGGGGATCCAGCCCACTCATCAAGGAGGTCCCACCACTGGGAAGGGGCGGTGCCGTCCACACCGAAGTGGCAGCGCTGGGTGGGATAGGAGGAGTGTCCAATTCCGAACCACCATCCTGGGGCTGGTGGTGGACGTCCGCCCGAACTACTGTTGACGATGTCGGTGGAGTGGCCAAATCGATCAGGGAGGAATCGCGAAGCGGTCGCACCTTCCGTTTCCCGAAGGATTGCTGTCGTTTTGAGCGCGTACGGAGGGCAATTGGGGTGGGCCGTTTGCCGAGGGCAAGTTTGGGAAATCGACGATGATGGACACCACTCAGGCCGGGTCCCATCAGTTGGTCAATTCCCGAATCATTCTCGGAAATGGGCGAGGTCCCAGTGGATACAACAGAGGCAGCCACGTCTTTCTCTTCCATGCACTGGAGTTTACCTGTGAGGGAATCCAATTCTGTCCGGAGCTGATTCAGTTCTTTGTCGTGATCCTGCTTTATGGAGCCCAGTGTCGTGGCCAACATGTTTTTGGCTGTTACCTAAACAACAACAGCACAAAATCAATTTGCAGAGTGCTTAGGAGCTTAAAAGAAGCACAAAAAACTGGCTATCATACTTTGGACAACCAGGTTAGGAGCTCCAGAGATTAGTTCCCTCTCCGTGTAAAAACGATCAGATCCAATGGTTCTCTCTTGTTTCGGACTACAGTTTGCGACTGCGGCAGGACAGACATTTCTCAGTGATTTTGGGAAGCAAAAGACTTTGAGAAAGTAAGTAGGTGATAAAGGTAAACAAATCTCAACAATTTAGTGTGATGGTACAGTTGGGCCCAAATAAAGGGTTACATGAAGTGAACCGCCTCGCGAAGTGAAGTGGAGTCAATCTTTGTCGTGACAAAAATTTGAATGGCTCAAATGGAAGCCAGGTGAAGCAGCACTCACTTCATGTAACCCTTTATTTAGGCAACTGTAATCCAAACCTTTGCTAACAATAAACTAGGGGGGGGGGAAATGCCCTGGACGGGCAACCAACTTGGTAGAATAGGGAAAGACTTGAATGTTAAATACACGGTGCACAGTTACGACTGAGATTCTGCTGAAGCGGAAAAATGCCGTTTCTCAGCGACTAAAATGACAGAAACCAGCTTTGTGCGCCGCATAGGGAATCTACTCGGCGACAAAAATGACAGAAACCAGCTTTGTGCGCCGAATAGGGAATCTACTCGGCGACAAAACTGACAGAAACCAGCTTCGTGCGCCGAATAGGGAATCTACTCGGCGACTAAAATGAAAGAAACCAGCTTTGTCGCCGAATAGGGAACCCTCCTTCCGCCCTATTCGCGCGAACTTTTCATCTTTCGGGAGAAAATAGGTAATGATGTGCATATTCTGCTTACATCCGCTAACGTAAGGATTACGGTCACTATCACATTTGACGTGCATATTGCATGGCGACTACGGGTGGCCCTAAGCTGTTCACATTTTGACCTACCCCATCAGTAAAATGTTATACACATAAGCAATAGCAAACAGGAGCAGCAATTCGTGGCCGACAGTCCTTGCGTTAAAATATGTGCAATCAAAAGCATTTCATTATATATATACTGCATGATTTTATCATTTCTCGACAAGATTCAAACGAAGCACACACATCTGCAAGAATATCCAAATCCGAATATGCACAATCAGCGTAACACATCGAAGACAGCTTATTCTGTGGTTGTGAAAACTGCTACTCCAGTCGTTTTCCGCTTCAGCAGAATCTCAGTTGTAACCATGCACCGTGTATTTAACATTCAAGTCTTTCCCTATTCTACCAAGTTGGTTGCCCGTCCAGGGCATTCCCCCCCTAGTTTCGCTTATTTTTCCGCTGCAGAGAAAATCATGTCAGAGAAGTAACGTACGTATATACGTACACAATGTAAGCAAAGCTAGCTACCGTAAACAGGCTGAATGAAAACGTTCTAGTTGAACTGAATGTATATACTTGCTGAAGCGGAAAATACCTGTTAATAGACTTTTCAGAACTTAATACACGGTGTGTCATCTTACGCTGGAAGGCCAGGCCACTGTTCATAGCCTTTTCAGAACTTTTACATGGTGCGTTATCTTAGGCAGGAAGGCCGTTTTAAAAGCCAACCAGCACTCTACAGTCACCTTGGATATGCAGTTCTATGACAAACTTTGCTTAGCTCACTTAGGGCTTTTATTTTAAACCAAATGTGATAACTTTTGGAAATCTTTATTTATGACCAATTAGGACCCCTATCCAGGGCGCCACAGGCCACTAGGCCCACTTCAGTCCCCACTTCGGTCCCCAACGACAAAAATTGTTCGCCTCCCCATGGGCTTTCACTTGATACCAAATATGACAACTTTTGAAAATTTTGATTTTTGACCAACTGGGACCCCTTCCCTTGACAGGGTGCCACATGCCGCTGGGCCCACTTTAGAGGGGCCCTCCAATGACAAAAAATGTTTCCTCACCAAGGGCTTTCATTTGATACCAAACTTGGCCACTTTTGGAACGATCGATTTTTGACCATTTTGGACAGGTGCGGACCCTGGTCAGGGCGCCACAGGCAGCTGGGTCCACTTTGGAGTGGTCGTCCAATGACAAAAATTGTTCGCCTCACCAAAGGCCTTCATTTGATACCAAACTTGGCCACTTTTGGAAAAATCGATTTTTGGCCATTTTGGGCCCGGTCCACGGTACGGATCCCTGGCCAGGGCGCCACAGGGGTCCGGCCGGTACATACTACATAGCCTATGTTGTAGTCCTCCCCTAGCCCACCCCACACGCCAAATATGAAAGCTCTACCTGCAGCGGATCTTTCTACACTAGAGGCTAAAGTTGGACTTGCGACACGGTTGGGGCCCACCTCCACCAGGGTGCCCCCCAGCCCCACGGATAGGTGCTAGAGCAAAACTAATGGGCCATTTAGATTCACCATATAGGGGTTCCTATTCGAATACGAAACCTCAGCCCAGCAGCTCTTATGTATAAGGCTGCCTACTCCGTAGGCCCAGACCACCCTTTTACACACTAACTTCGGACCCCTGGCCAGGGCGCCACAGATGACCGACCTACACCAAACTCTCAAATGGAGACCTTCACCCTTGGGCCATACCACACGAGCCCAGCTTCGCTCGCTGAGATCTGTTTCGAAGTGCAATTATTTTCGGACTTTTTTCGGGGGTCACTTGGGGGGTCCCCACCGGGGGGGGGGGGGTCCGGGAACCGCGGAAAGTAATTTCCCCCGAATTGAGGAACTTTTTGTACAAATAAAACCTAAAATAGTAGGGCTCTGAAGGGTCTTCCGACCTGCACCCCTAGGGGGAAATAAAATGGAGAAACGCGACCTTCGCGCGGGGCCAATTTTAATATCTCAAGATCCACCCGGCCGATCCGGCTGAAATTTTCCCAGCGTGTACCCCTGCCCACAGGCTCTTCACACACAAAGTTTCAGCCCGATCGGTCCACTCCTCCGCTGGCCCCAGGCCAAACAATGTCCAGATTTTACACATTCCGTCAAATTTTCCCTATTCTAGGGGGAGGGCTAACGCGCTCCCCCTAATTCCAGAAACTGTCGTAAAATTCATCGCAAAAGTTCACAGATATCAAGACGCACAGGTTACACGTTTTACAATGATGCTTTAAGCACAAAAACAGATCTTAGGGGTTCCTTTTTACCAGTTTTCAGCTCTTTCATGTTTCAATCCCAGTTAACAATTTTCCAACGTTTAGCTCCACAGCAAATACAACTGTTTTAAGTATAATCCAAAGGAGTTGTTCCCCGCCCCAGGAGACCTGTGGGCTCCACCCTCCCAGAGAAATAAAATTCCTGCCCAGGAAAACGGGAGAGCAGGGGCGCAGCCAGGGGGCATGCGGGGCATGCGGCCGCATGCCCCGTCAGGATTCAGAAATAAGAAAATTAACCGACGAAAGTAAAGCTAACTAAAAACAAAAATTTCGCGACTTCGCTGCTAATTTAATTTTTCCCTCCGTAATACTACGGGAAAAATTTATTTTGTGGTTCCACTGTTGCAAAGCAAAGAGAAAAGATCTGCTAATTAAATTTATTCGTAACTTGAATGTACGGTGTAAGTACTGGTGTAAGTCTCTTCTTCTAACGTCAACAGTCAAGATGTGTCCAAATTTATTCAAGCACAATTTTTCGACTTTGTTGCTGAGTTTGCGAACTTGTCGACAAATATTTCTGACTCCCACCGTGCAGCACACAGGTTTTCTCACAATATTGAGGCGAGCTTGTTTCTTCATGAGAAATTCAGAAAAAAATAGCTGGGTATACTTTACTGAGGGGGCGGGGGGCACCCCACTTTTCGGGTTCTCCCACCTCACCCACTTTTTTCAAAAGTTTTCCGGCTTGGCCGGAATTGTTTGGTCAAAAATCGGCTATTTTGGTACTCAAACTCAATTTTTGAGCACTTTTTAGCATAGTCACAGCAGTATATATATGTAGAAAACAGGCTATTTTTTACTGCATCTTGGAAGTTTTAGACTATTTATTCCCTCCCTCATTTTTCGACCTTCCCCCCCCCCCTCTAGTGACGGCTCCCCGCCCCCCCCCCCCCACTTTTTTCGCCTAAAATAAACCCAGAATAGTCCTCCGGTAAACGTTTGTTTTGAACCCTGACCTGGTCGCTTTTTCTTAGATTTCCTACTATTTGAGAAATGCATGTTCAAAAATTGTTTTCTTGTTATTATAGCCATGGGGGGAAAACCCACATTTTCGGATTTTGGCTGGAACTTTTTTATTATTGGGGTAGCTAAGAACTTTTCATACCATCGTACTTGGCGTACTTAGAACTTTCTTTTAAGCCTATTTGCACAACCTACAGAAGTGTGTGCCGTTAGACCGATATAATGCAAAAAGTAGCGGGGGAAAACCCCAATGGGGAAAAATCCCAAATGGGGGGAATAAACCCACCCTTACAGGTCTTAAAAATTGTCGAAGCGCAATTCTGACACTTTCTGTGCAAAATCGAGCCCTCTTTTAGTTAGTATAAACCAAAAAACCCGATCTAAGTAGCTTTATTGAGATCTCATGTGCCGTTGAAAATGCAGCGTCAACTGGACAGGTTTCATAAAGTTTAACACATAAACATAGAGCAATTTTTGAAAAATGCTAAAAACGATGTAATTTGATAAAACTTATTAGTCCATTGTGTGGGGAATGATTTTTTAAGTAGAACTGGCTGTTAAAGGCCACAGTTGGACCTGTACTGGGTCCTCCAGCAACGAAATGGCACTTTTAGGATTTTTAGCCTCTAGCAAGCCAGGTAAGCAAAATTATCCGAATCTGACCGCATAGGATGACGCAGCGTGCTCGATAGTAGCGTGCTATAGTCTCTGTTTCCCTGTTGAGTTGTTTGCGTTTGGCAATGTGCCAGACTAACGGTGCATCTGTCTAATCTTTTGCTGTGTGCAAAGAAGAAGAGTTGCCATCATTGAAGATATTTGCAAAACTTTTCTAGCTCAACCAGTCAAAAGTTACATCGGTCCAAACTTTTGGTAAATTTTTGGATGGTTCAACCAAAAAGTAGGTGTCATTTTCAAAATGTCATAAAATGAGCAGGAGTGAACCAAAGTATTTGATTTTTGCATACATAGGTTAGAAAGAGTCGCGCTTTCTGCTGGTATGTTTTGGAGCTCATAGCTCCAACCCATGACCCAGGAGGTGGGCTGTTTTTCCCCCAAAAAAGGGGGTGGGTTTTTTCACCCCATGGCTATACATGTCCAAGTCGAATAGTCGAATTGACAGCTGCGTTATGGCTAGTTGTAACAAGCACATTCTAAGCAGCTTTAAATTAATATATATAATAATTATCTTTGAACTCTAGAAATTTGGTAACTTAAGTCTTTCAAATTTTGCTGCAAATACCCGAACCAGCACCTTAAGTTCACAAGTGACGTAGCTAAATTAGAAGTTCGCTTTCGTTCGCTTCGATTAGAAGCGTCTCGCCGAAGGCACTAATTCTTTTAATTTTTCTATTTGTCTTCAGATTGGTGCAGGATTTTTATGTAAAATAAAAGTTTTCACAAAAACATTTACACAACAAAATATTTGCGGAAAGTTTTGCAAAAAGTGCTCTAAAATAGATTTAAAGCGTTTCATATTCTAAAAGCTTTACCTTTAGTCGGGGGCTACCGCCCCCGGATCCCAGTCTTATAGCAATGATTTCCATTGCTCAATTGCTGGGGGGCACCAAACTCCCCGATATTCTGGACATTTATTGCTTGAGGCTTTATTCTCAAGGTATTTTTAGGGGTTTTTCCCGAGAGGGGGAGATTTTTGCAGAAATGAGCCAAAATTGATATTTTTTGGAGTATTTTACAGGTAGAAACGCAAAAAGTTCTTAAAAATGCCTGGATTTAGGCTAAAAATAGCCATTTTTAAGAAAAGTGTCCGGCGAAGCCGGAAAATTGTTGAAAATTTATCCACGTTTGGCAAAATGTAGACCTCAGTAACGGGAAAGCCCAAAATCCCGGGGGGGGAACCGGTTTCGAGGAAGGTCAATTTCGGAGGTCGGGCCCCCCCCTGTAAAAATACCCTGATTCGAATGCAGCCATCCACAACATTGCTTAAGGATTCACTGAGAAAGTTATTTCTAGTTAGTGTTAAAAACGTAAACTTTGGGGAAGTTTTTGATATTTTTGAAAGGACGGACTTTCACCGCAAAATTTGGTAATTGGTACCACTAGGGTCACCCGACTTTTTTGGCGGGGCAAGGTCGTATGCCCCCTCCAGTAGCAAATGAAAGCCCAGCAAAACCGCTTCAGTGGAGAGAAATTGATTTTCAAAAACTCTCGTCCGCATGCCCCGTCACAACGTTCTGGCTGCGCCACTGCGGGAGAGAGTACCTCCTGCTCAAATTCCTCCTCCAAAGCTTTCCTATCCTCCTCCAGTTTTCCCATCTTCTCCTTGAGCTGCTCGATCTCCGTCTGATTCTGCTTGAACACCTCTCCGGCCTCGCTCAGCATCTCGTCCAATTCCTGACTTCGCTTCTTCTAAAAACAAACACAAAAACACTCTTTGGGCTTATTCAAGGAGGGCTTCTTGGGAGCCCCCAACTCCGAGCTCCGAGTGGCAAGCAATTTTGGGGAGGGGGGGGGTGAAAATTTTTTCGAAAAAACAATGCTAATAAAAACATGATGATTTTTAATAATAATAATAATTAGAATATAATTATAATAATCATAATCATAATATTATAAAATAATAATCAACAGAAGTTGATTTTTATATATCGCAAAAATAAACAGGTTTAGTGTTGAAAAGGGCAAAAATTGAGTAACACAATCTCTGGCGAAGCTGGAAAATTTTTGGAAAATTTTTTGAAAATTTGGCCTTCTGAGCGATTTTTTCAGGCAAAATTTGGTACCAAAGGGGGGGGGCGATTTTGTGAGGTGTTTATGGGGGGGGGGGCTCACCCCTGCCCACTAGAATAATCCCAGGCCTACTTTCACTCCAGCCACCAGCACTTAAAATGTATTCATTCAATTTTAAAGGTAAAGGTGTAACATAGGGGGTAAAGTTTCCTATACTAATGCAGTGTAAATGGAATTCCGGCGCTCAAGCCCGATTTTGTTGTCAGGAGTGTCAGCTCAAATGATGACTGCAACCGCCACAGGCAAGACAGATGCGCTACAGTCTTCCTCTGTTACCTTCCCTCCCACAATATGAGTGATAGTAGGCATTTGCCAACCAATTAATGGATGGCTGGCTTGGCTAAAGCACATGGTAGATAGATAATATGTGCTTGCTTAGTCCTTATATTGAAGTAATTCGAACCATTGTCAGATAATTAGCAGTTGAGCGCCATAACCATTCGGACATGACGGGTCATTCTGTTTTGACAGTATAAAATTCAAAATACTGCTACCTTGATAGTTCAGTGAAAATATAACATAGAGCGAAACCCACTCCACCTAAAAATTCGTCAAATTCGCTGACACCACCCATTTTATATGTTTCCCGTATGGTGGTGCCTATGCCAAACATCAATACTTTTGAAAACCTTGTGCCCGCCGAGATAGTGCTATCGTGGGGGAATCTACCTAACGAAAAGCTACAAATTACAATTGCGCAGGGGATGCATGTAATGTTATAGAAACAAGTTAGTTTACGCACCACTATTTTTCCTTTTTCGGAATTTATTTCTGGGATGAAGTGAACAAAAACAGAAGCCTGTCCAATATTAAAGAAATAAATAAAATACACTCTCGTGCCGTACCTCCGTTTCCAACTGAGCCTCCAACTCAGCAACTCTGGTGGAGCTCACATCCGTCGAGTCGCACTCCATACGCTCCACGCTCTCTTTCGAGTCCTGCAATAACAACAACAACATGACGACATGAGAACACGCAAACTGGAAAATAAGTCCCCAAAATCTGTGTTTAACAATAATTTCAACAGCGTTTTAAATACCTCCTACTATTTTAGCTTTACAGACGCCTTTAATCCAGCTATAGATAGTTACAGCACATTTTACACATCTAAAAAAACTAGGTATATGACATATTCTTGTACACAAAATATCAGAGGAAAAAAAGAGAAAGAGAGCGAGGGAACCTACCTTTGCCTTATCCTCTTCGGATTTTTCAGCCTCCTTTTCAAGGGCAGCAATCTTCTTCAGGAGGTCCTCTTTCTCGGATCGCAGCGCGCCCAACGCCTTCTCTGCCTCCTACAGGCAAACACACAAACATCCATAAGAAGAAACAAAGGCAGTAGACAGCAACCACAATAAAAACTAATACAAACACACATAAATACCAACAAGCACACATTAGAAATTCCAAAGACATACAAACAGTCCTCTATTATCAACAAAAACGGACGCCTCGTCCGTACAGCAACCAATAAAAGACTAATGTCAAAGTGCCAACCAAAGAACAGTGTGCTAAACATAGAAAAACAAGAAATAAAAATGCTCCTCTGGAGCATGAAAAAGTAATATGGGTGATGGTGAGGTTGCAAAATCAAGAGAGGACTAGTCTTTAAAATGCTTAATATGGGGCTAGGTTCAAAAATAGAAGAGGACTAGGTTGTGAGCGAATTAATATGGGCACAGCTTCGCCGAACAACCCATATTCGCGGTTAGTAAATGTAAATTATTATGCATATCCACGATACATACATTTGGTTTATAGTTCATAAATAACCTACAGCTACGGTATGTGCTCGAGCTTTATTCGAACCTTTATTTTAGCAAACGTTTTCTTCGATAAGTGCTTCATACTAACCAGCGCATTTTACGTATCCATTTATACGGAAAATTTATATTCAAGAATTATTTTTGACTATCCCACGATCTTCTATTTCCTCCTGACTTGGACCAATAGCTTTAGCATCATATCCTTAGACCTCTCCTAGTAGTAGAGCCTGCGGTAGTTCAACACAACAAAACAATGATAATTTACGTATATATTCCTAGCAGCTAGTCTAACAGTATATACATGCTAACAGCTATATTCGAGTGAGTATTCAACTGCTTAAATTTTTTTTGATTGACATTGATAGCTCTAAGTTAAGACGAAACGTGAAATCCCGCGAATATGGGTTGTTCGGCGAAGCTGTGCCCATATTAATTCGCTCACAACCTAGTCCTCTTCTATTTTTTAATCCAGTCCATATTAAGCATTAGCAATACGTAACTGAACGAAGTACA
>JASAND010012189.1:0-43224 GCA_030248195.1 Trissonchulus latispiculum
CCAGGCACTGCGCTCGATGTAGTCCCGTCGCATTCTTCTAACGGCAGCCAAATGACCGTTTTCCCGGCGTCCTTTTTCCCTCTCCCACAAACGTTCTATTGACGACCATCCAAATCGGATGTTGTCAAGTAGAAAGTCCCTTTGAACCGCCAGATCTGGACGAATGAAGTGCACCAATGACGTTTTTAAGCAAGTGCGATGGGCAAGGGATCACATAAATCCTAGAATTATGATCCATCGGATCCAGGAACCAAGCAGGGACGAGAAAAATCACTTGACTGAGCAACACTGTCACTAGACAGCTTAGGTAAGTTGATCAGTCTTTTCAGGGCAGCCATATTCGCAGTAGCAGAGTCCATCACCAGCGCCATAACCCTGAAACCAAAACCATGGAATGTGCGAACGCAGTCGTAAATAGCACTCAGGATGAAAGCAGCATCAGCAGGGCCTGACAAAAGATAATAAGGACCCAATATATCATAGCCTGATTTCAAATCCCGCCAAATTGACTGCAACGCGTATTGCGCGGGCTCTGAATCAGAATCATTAGAAGTGTCGAAGACATCAGCGACGCTTGCGAAATCTTCAACACTAGCGGCTAATCCTGAAAGTACAAGAAATGTTTATAATAAAACATTTCACTGACACCTAAGATCAAAACATCAAGTTGAGGAAGAAGTTCAACATAGAATCCTGACTACTACCACATCTTCAGGAAAGGTTCGTGAAATAAAAGTGACAATTTTTTGTAAAAAATTTTTTCAACGCCATCAGAAAGAGAGCACAAAATTAGCTAGCTTTACTCAGAGCTACTTAGCTAACTCGTCCAAATTAGGCCCAAAATGACCATTTTTTGTAAAAAAATTTTTCAACGCCATCAGAAAGAGAGCACAAAATTAGCTAGCTTTACTCAGAGCTACTTAGCTAACTCGTCCAAATTAGGACCAAAATGACCATTTTTTGTAAAAAATTTTTTCAACGCCATCAGAAAGAGAGCACAAAATTAGCTAGCTTTACTCAGAGCTACTTAGCTAACTCGTCCAAATTAGGACCAAAATGACCATTTTTTGTAAAAAATTTTTTCAACGCCATCAGAAAGAGAGCACAAAATTAGCTAGCTTTACTCAGAGCTACTTAGCTAACTCGTCCAAATTAGGCCCAAAATGACCATTTTTTGTAAAAAAATTTTTCAACGCCATCAGAAAGAGAGAAAAAAATTAGCTAGCTTTACTCAGAGCTACTTAGCTAACTCGTCCAAATTAGGACCAAAATGACCATTTTTTGTAAAAAATTTTTTCAACGCCATCAGAAAGAGAGCACAAAATTAGCTAGCTTTACTCAGAGCTACTTAGCTAACTCGTCCAAATTAGGCCCAAAATGACCATTTATTGTAATAATTTTTTTCAACGCCATCAGAAAGAGAGCACAAAATTAGCTAGCTTTACTCAGAGCTACTTAGCTAACTCGTCCAAATTAGGACCAAAATGACCATTTTTTGTAAAAAATTTTTCAACGCCATCAGAAAGAGAGCAAAAAATTAGCTAGCTTTACTCAGAGCTACTTAGCTAACTCGTCCAAATTAGGACCAAAATGACCATTTTTTGTAAAAAATTTTTTCAACGCCATCAGAAAGAGAGCACAAAATTAGCTAGCTTTACTCAGAGCTACTTAGCTAACTCGTCCAAATTAGGACCAAAATGACCATTTTTTGTAAAAAATTTTTTCAACGCCATCAGAAAGAGAGCACAAAATTAGCTAGCTTTACTCAGAGCTACTTAGCTAACTCGTCCAAATTAGGCCCAAAATGACCATTTTTTGTAAAAAAATTTTTCAACGCCATCAGAAAGAGAGAAAAAAATTAGCTAGCTTTACTCAGAGCTACTTAGCTAACTCGTCCAAATTAGGACCAAAATGACCATTTTTTGTAAAAAATTTTTTCAACGCCATCAGAAAGAGAGCACAAAATTAGCTAGCTTTACTCAGAGCTACTTAGCTAACTCGTCCAAATTAGGCCCAAAATGACCATTTTTTGTAAAAAATTTTTTTCAACGCCATCAGAAAGAGAGCACAAAATTAGCTAGCTTTACTCAGAGCTACTTAGCTAACTCGTCCAAATTAGGACCAAAATGACCATTTTTTGTAAAAAATTTTTCAACGCCATCAGAAAGAGAGCAAAAAATTAGCTAGCTTTACTCAGAGCTACTTAGCTAACTCGTCCAAATTAGGACCAAAATGACCATTTTTTGTAAAAAATTTTTTCAACGCCATCAGAAAGAGAGCACAAAATTAGCTAGCTTTACTCAGAGCTACTTAGCTAACTCGTCCAAATTAGGCCCAAAATGACCATTTTTTGTAAAAAATTTTTTCAACGCCATCAGAAAGAGAGCACAAAATTAGCTAGCTTTACTCAGAGCTACTTAGCTAACTCGTCCAAATTAGGACCAAAATGACCATTTTTTGTAAAAAATTTTTCAACGCCATCAGAAAGAGAGCAAAAAATTAGCTAGCTTTACTCAGAGCTACTTAGCTAACTCGTCCAAATTAGGACCAAAATGACCATTTTTTGTAAAAAATTTTTCAACGCCATCAGAAAGAGAGCAAAAAATTAGCTAGCTTTACTCAGAGCTACTTAGCTAACTCGTCCAAATTAGGACCAAAATGACCATTTATGACAATATGCATGAACTTTTACACAATGCACAGAATAGAATTTCAGATATTTATGTAGACCATTCCATTACCGTATATTTCTTGCGTTTTTGAGTTCCAGCTTATCTTCCCAACCAGTTTCACTTCATCCAATATCATCACTCCAACTCCAAAGGAACCACTTTCCACATGACTGAAGTAGATTTCAGCCTGGGACTGAAGATGAATGTGATCGTAGCCTTGACTATAACCGTAGTTCATCGAAGTATATCTTTTCACAGTACGAACCGAAGGTAGCTTAAGTCCTGGAAAAGCCAATAATTCCTCGTAAGCTTGCGGAGATCTTGCTATTACGGCAATAGCAAGACGCAATGTCAGGAGAGACCACCTGGAAAACAAGAATATCAAAGCAGCATCCATAATCTAGAATGCTTATTATCACAAAAAACATTAACAGCTTCAATACGTATACGAACGCGTGAACTATAGACAGAGTCTTCAGTTTAAAACTCAGATTTGGGTAAACCCAAAAAGACAGATTTGGGTAAAGCTTCGTTCCGCAACTTGCCACCCTACACTCTGTTCGTTCACTGTCTGACTTTATACAAATGCCCTCTCGCATGATTCAATACATATATACTCATAGCTTCCACGATAAATCTACGTATATAACACTTGCACCCCTTTATTTGACGCTGCTGAAAATAACTGCAATACACACATATAAGCATTATTTTGAAAGCTAGATGATTGACATTTTCTTGATGCGGGAGCTGTCTAATTTTGCACAGTGACATTACGCCTCGTCCTCAGACTGGTACCCATTAAGGAGGTATGGTATTACTCGAAATCTCCGCTTGAATTTATTCAGCCAATTTTGCGACTGCGAACCCCGAACAATAGGTTTAAAGCGCCTTCATGTTCAAATGGATTTAACAAATTAACCATACATTTTACAACAGATGCTGACCTGTTAGATTTGCTTCCTTGTGAGTTCTGCTCTTGATCACGGTTCCATTCGGCTAGGCATAAGTCAGCGCATTCAACCCCGCACTGGGATCTTACAGAGTCAATGACAGTTTGTAAGACGGCAGTGTGCGACGACTTTATTTCAGCCTGAATTTCCGTAAGCCTTTGATTCATTTGATCGGACACAGAAATTTTCAAACTGGCAATATTCTTCTTGCTTAGAGCCATCTGTCGTCTCAAAGATTGGGCTCTTTTTACTGCATTTAATATCCGACCTTGGTGTCTAAAATAAGAAATAAGGATGTTTCACGTAGTGCAATGGAACGCGGGAGCACAGAGATTATGCTGTCTAGGCTCGAAAGTTGACAAAAATGGTCAAAAATCCGCCAGAATCAAATGACAAAAATTATAGTATCGTTACTAATTTAAAAAGCTTTAATGCAGCATGAAAGGTGATGATAAAGCTACACATAAATACGAAATGGCAAATTGCAAAATGACTGTATTTTTTTAAGTTAAGTACCGGGGTCGACGGACCGAAGTGCATCTCAGTATGAAAAATTTCGACGACTTTCGAGATTACAAGCACAATGTACGCAGTAAAGTAAGGACACAATAAGGAAACATTTATAATATACCTATGAAAAATTGCGTTCTCCCAGATTTGGGAGCCACGTCTAAGAAAAACCATTTCAAGAACTTCCCTAATGTGAGCACCCATCACTCTGACAATTGGCTAAGCCAATTGGCTAAGCCACAAAATAAACAGAAAAACAGAAAACAAAGTACACAGACTAACCAAACGCGAAAGCATCTTCTAAAATGTCACTACAGGTTGGAAACGTATTCAAACTTAAGCTTGGTTCGATTGTGCCTGGGTGGCGAAATCGGTAGAGCGTTGGCCTAGATCGCCAAAGGTGGTGGGTTCGATCCCCACCTCAGGCCCAAATTTTTCGGGTCGGAGGTGCTGTAGTGACAATCTTAGTTTCGTTTGTTCTTTCAGATGTACGTAGCTTTTTTTAACACAATAGCGAGATTATTTAAGTCGGGAAGGGTGCAAATTTTGGTCATTTTGCGACTTTCTCCGATCTCGTTGATATATATACGTATATTTTAACGAGGTTTTAAAATTAATGTTATCAGGTCAAGTTTTATATCTTCAAAAATTGATTAAAAACTTTTAAAGGCCTTTATCAACATTTTAATTCCAATAAATCACAGTGATTTCACAGTGACCCAGGCTTTTCTAGTGATACTAGCCAACGATGGTTAGCATTGTCCAGTTTCGAGATTTTTCGACAGTAGGCCAAACAGAGAAGCATTTTTAGTTTCCTATGTTTAACACATGAGACCTCAACTTTGAAATGAAATTACTCGATAACCGTACGACTTCTACTTTAGTTTTAAAAACTCGTTAAAATATGCGGTTTGACCATAAAATATTAAAAAATCAGCGAGATCGGAAAAAGTCGAAAAATGAACAAAATTTGTCCCCCTTAAGTTCATTTGAGAAGGTTGTATTTTTTCAGAAACTATCCGTTACCCAAATCGTTATGCTCTTAATCGTTAAACTTTAAATCGTACGTACTTTATCATGTACCAATTTGGTGCATGAATACAGCAACATTCAAGTCGTTTCTTACGTGTTAGGACTCAGGTACTTGAAATTGGTCTTGCTGGATGGATTTTTTTCTCTGGATTTGACATCAGACGCCGATGCACCTTGATGTTGCAGAGAACGTCTGCGGAGACGTCTGTGCAGGTCAGCACATGGTGGGCACAGTAATCTGTCGTGTCCACCGCGTCGGTTTTCTGTGGAAAACCAACTAACGCAATCTTTATCATGGACACGCTCAAATGGAATCGTTTGGACTACCGCTCTTGGATTGACAGTTCTGCTAGTTTTTCTGATCAATTCATAGTCTTGAATGGTGATTCCTCTGCAGTATGTAAAATTAGAGTTCTGGAGCTGAGCGCATACAAAGTCAACAGCGCATTCGTAGCTATCGAGGGACAGGGTCGCATCTGACACGACCTTCGAAAGAATGATCAGTCTACACTGACCTGATGAAGAGATGCATAATCGGGCGGATCGGGCGGGGCCTCCAAGATCCACTGGTAGATCTAAATCCTTCCTTTCTACGATTAGCCATTCCACGCCATCCAGAGTTGACCAAGAGATCTGTAGGCCAGATCCCAGCAGTTTGAGCCAAGTGCTTCTTTGCTTGTTGCGAAATGTATCCTTTTTCTCCATTAATTTGCCCAATGCACAGAAACTGCCTGGGCTAAACTTGTGCTTTGGCATCCTAAAATAAACAAATTGTTACATTCGTTGCTCATCACGTGGGCCATAACAACTCCTATTGCTAATACTCGCAGTGGCTTAATCAAATCAAAATCTCCTAGCCTGCTTACTTGGTGAGTACCAACAAGAGTACATAGTGATAAGGGTATGGCACTAGACAAGCTCCATGATATCAGAGCAAAAACTATGCTCTGTGCACTAACGGCTGACCCTCGCCCCCTGTAAATTAGACCCACCATTTTAAAGAAAATCGCGCGCTATGCTAGCGCTCTGGTGCTCGAAGCAGGCACAAAATTCGCTCACACACTGCTTGTGTTTTCGGGCGTTAGCACGTAAACATAAAGCAATTGAGCGCACTCCTGTTTCAACCAGGTGCTGGTTTGCTGGAGGAGATCTCTCATTAAGGTCTGGGTCAGGTATTACAGAACCGGAGAGGGTCAGGTATTACAGAACCGAGCATAGTTTTTGCTCTATTAAGAGACAACATGCCTAATGGCGTACTCTTATGATTATGTACTCATGCTACCACTTAAGCTAGGAACTGATTAGCTGTAGCACTACACAAGCACCTGGCCCAAGCACCTGGCCCCTTGTATCTATGATCAAATTACTTTCTTTCAAAACTTCAAACGTATATCCCTGGTATCAACAAAAGTACACATTACGTAAGAGTATGATAAACACTATGATGCCGTATACGCTAAACACATTCTTTGCTCTGCAATTCACCCTCGAGGGAACTGGACCATAATGATAACGGTTGTGTTCTTAAACAACTTTAACCTAATTTATACGAAAAGCAATTACTAGACATATATACTACTTTGCCAGATTTTTACATTCTGGTGTTTCAATCACAATCATGCAAACCGTCCACTTCCCGACCACGCAGAGCTGTTAAAACCATTAAACATTAAACATTAACAGCAACAAAGCAATCTAGAAAATATATATATGCACAACATAAAAGGGGCTTTTCCAGATTACCCCCACCCCTTAAAATCTTTAAAACCTGACTAATAGAGCTGAAATTTGGTATGGGTATGTTTCCGACCATGCTGAGTTCAAATATCACAAAAGTTTTCGATTTCGCGAAACTAGATTTTTTCGATTCACGAGGGGGAACAAGGGGAACCGAATAAGTTTTTGTCATAGATTTTGTTGAAAGGCTGTATATAGGGGTTTTCCGGGCGGCAGAACCGTTGAAATGAACATATAAAGACCGTTCTTCGATTCAGCTTTTCGTTAGCTCAGCATAAGCTTACAGCTTAAGCATAAAAACTTCAGCATATAGCAAGCTAACGAAAAGCTGAATCGAAAAACGGACTTATGATCCGTGTTCTGCGACTTCGAAAACCCGTTCATACAACTTTTCCTCAAAATGGATGACAAAAAATTTTTCGGTTTCCCATGGTCTCCCCCTTAGAAATCGAAAAAATCTAATTTCGCAAAATCGAAAAAAGTTGCGATATTTGAACTCAGTGTGGTCGAAAATATACCCATACCAAATTTGAACTCATTTGGTCAAGTTTTAAGGATTTTGAGTGGCGGGGGGTAATCTGGAAAAGACCCACTAACACTTATATACGTACTTTTCACAATGACACGAGATCAGCAAATTATTGCTGCTTCTAAGGCATAAAGCAATGAAGCGGCCTTTATAAATTAACCATCACTTCTAAGCCAAACATAATTACATGGCAGTGATAGATGATGGCAGCTTAATACAATGCAGTAAGGCTCGACATCTAAAAAACACATACAGAATAACATTATGTTAACGGGCATTGCTACAATAGCAGAGATGAAACAACATCCATTTGCTGATCCTACGACCTGCTGCTCCTGCCCTTGTCCACCTTTAAGCAACTGCTCTCGTGACTCAATATTTATGCAATTTCCTAAATGAAATAATAGAAAACTACAAATGGAATGAAGTGAGCGTGAGCGCTGTTGTGTATTTGTGTAAAGTTTTTGTTTCCTTTACTTAAATATTGTAGACGAAATTTAAGATGCCCTGATAGTTTAAAGCCAAATAAGCCTACTTATGAGGGCATTCAATACACTGCTGAATATTTATTATAAGCACAAACTCGAACAAATTGCCGATCTCAAAAGGCAACCCTTATACTTAACCTGATTGCAAGCCCAGCGCACCCTATTGAAAATAAACTAAAATCTGCCACTGAAAACTGAAGCTGCAAATTTTGTCAAATTTGGACGGCCAGCTGAAACTGAACTTTATGGCATAATATCATCGACTGAAACCGAAACTACAACTAGAATTATTTTAAGTTTCATGACTAGCAATAGAATTTAGATTGAATCAGATGCCAAATTTAGCAGGAAATTGAAAAGAAAAACATAAAATAAATTTTTTCACACAATCAGCCTTAAAACACTAAAGTTGTACTTTGGTTCGGTAAACTGAAACTGAAACTCCGACTGAAACTGTTCGTTCCTACTTTGAACCTCAGACAGACAGCAAGCCGAAGAATAGAATGTAAATGGCTAAGCTGAGCCCGTCGGGGTCAGTTTTTTGTCACGCCCTCGTAGCTCCTAACCCCGGTGTCCCCCCTTTGTCTATTCAGCAAACAGCCTCTTCCGGCCATGTGATTCCTGCCGGATTTCTTAGTCAGCTTATGGCCGAATGCGTGAAAGCTGTGAGTACTGCGGTTCAGGAGGTTGTATCCCAGTTAATGCGTGAAAGGGACTCCCATAACCTCGAAATGCTTACTGAACTATTAGAACGTAAGGACAAGAAGAATAACCTTGTTATTGTGGGCTGGCCGGAGGCTAACGTAGCCGATCACGAGCAAAACGCAATGGATCAGCAGACTCTCCATGGGTTCTGTGAAACTTTGAAAATCCCTACAGCTTCGATTGAGTCCAACTTCCGTGACGGAAATAAGGGTGGTAAGTATCCACGGATTATAAAGGTTTGCTTTAGAGACAGGCACGTCGCTGAGAGAAAACGTTTTCTTTATGGGGCTTCGAAACTACTGCAGGAGGACGAATCGGTTTCTGGAGCTCAGTTCAAACCTTTCGTACGAGAGGATCTGACTTATCGGCAAAGAATGAATGAGAAACAATTGAGAATGGAACTGTTTGCCAGAAGATCACAGCTAAAGGAAGGGGATGCTGACTTAATAATTCGTAATGGTAAGATCGTGCAGAAAAGGGGAAACGGTCAGCAGCCAGAGGATACCAATTAAAGCCAATAAACTTTGTGTCAGTAAATTGTCGAAGTGTTGTTAATAAGATTACAGATTTGGAACATATTGTTTTTGAAAATAAGCATACAGTGTTTGGTTTGACTGAAACTTGGTTAACCCCTGAGATGCCAAATTCAGTTTTGGGTTCTGTGTGTGAATCTCATAATATTGTGCGGGCTGATGACTCAATACGGCGAGGAAGGGGAGGCGGTGTACTATTGTTGATACCTAAAAGTTTGTCCCATAAAATATTGTGTGTTGTGCAAAATGAATTTTTTGAAGCAGTTTGGATCTCCCTTTTCTTAGACACGACGGCTAACGCAGTGAATGTTGGTATTTATTATCGTAGTCCTAGCGCAAATTTTCGACAATCTACTATAGCATTATGTGATCATTTGGAATTAATTTGTACATCTAGCTCTGTGATTATGGGTGATTTCAATTACCCGAATATTGTATGGAATGATGACTTGTCAAACTTATCTGAAATTGATTTAATGTTCGTTGATACTGTGGTTGGCTTGGGTTTAGACCAGTTTGTTTTAGAAAGTACTCACACGGGAGGTAACATCTTAGACTTAGTATTTGCTAATGAACCGGGTCTCGTTTGTCAAGTATCCGTTGACATGCCGTTTAGCACTTCTGACCACAACCAAATTAAGGGATGCATTTTATTGGCTCAGTTATTGCGCACCGAAAACATTTGCATGAACAGGAAGCGTAACTTTCATAAAGCAAATATCCCGGAACTAAACAGGTATTTGCTAAACCTTTCATGGCCCGACATTTTTAACCACTGTGTTTGTATAGACGATTTCTGGTTAACATTTCTTTCTGTAATGAATTCTGCTATTTCACAGTTTGTGCCTTGGTGTGTCATGCGACCCAATGTTTCTGGTTGTAATATGTGGTCACGTGCTACTCGTAGGTCATTCCAGAGGCAAAAACTGTTATATAAAAGGTATAAAAAGAATTCAAATTTAAGAAATCGTCTAGAGTGGCAAAAATGTTCTGCTATGACACGAAAGCTGCGTAGGCAAGATGTGAAAAATTTTGAAAGTAGCATTATTGATTCGGATAATTATCAACAGTTTTGGAATTATATTAAATCCAAATTATCGTGCAAGTCGGACATCCCTTGCTTGCAGACTGAGTCTGGTGAGCTTGTTTCTTCCAACCTAGAAAAGGCCGAAGCATTTAATAGTTATTTTGCATCCGTATTTATAGTAGATGACAATAATGCACTGAATTATCAGCAGAAGCAACCTCAGGAAAACTTTCCTTTTTTGCAGGTTACGGAACAAAAAGTTTATGAAATTATCTGTAAATCTAAAAGTAAATACAGCTCCGGCATCGACGAACTTCCTCAATTTTTCCTTAAACAATTAGCGATTTCTATATGTAAACCTTTAGCAATAATTTTTAGAAGTTCTTTGGGTCTATGCAAAATTCCAAGTGACTGGAAAATTGCAAAAGTAATTCCTATTTTCAAAAAAGGGGACACGTCTTTAACAAAAAACTATCGTCCCGTCAGCCTATTGGTAGGCTGTAGTAAATATATGGAATCTTTGGTAGCTGATGCTCTGGTTAGTTTCCTGATTAAAAACAATTTTATTTCTAAGAATCAACACGGCTTTCTATCGAAGCGATCTACTGTAACCCAACTTTTGCAATGTTTAAATGATTGGAGCAGGGCTATAGATAAGGGATATTGCATTGATGTCATCTATATGGATGTTGCAAAAGCATTTGACAGTGTGTCTCATGTGAAGTTACTTGAGATACTACGAGCCTTGGGTGTTCCCCCAAATTTGGTTTCTTGGTTGAGTGACTACTTAAGTGAAAGGTCACAGTATGTTGCCGTAGAAGGGTCTAAATCAGGCCTTCGGGATGTTACCTCTGGAGTACCACAAGGTAGTATTCTAGGCCCTATCCTGTTTCTTGTTTATATTAATGACTTAGAAACAGTTGTAGAGGGATCTAGCCTCAAACTATATGCTGACGATTCTAAACTATATTTGAGTTTTGATTTCCCTGCTTCATGTATTGTATTACAAAATGATTTAAATAACATATCAGTATGGTTTAAGAAGATGCAATTATCTGTTGCAGTAACTAAATGTTATGCACTTCATATTGGCAGTAGAAATCCACGAGTTGATTATGTGTTAAATAATCAGTTTCTGGAATCGGTACCTTTTATGCGTGATTTGGGTGTAACCATACAAGAAGACTTGAAGTTTAATAGGCACTGTTTGGACATATCATCCGCTGCTTTGAAAAAGGTTAACTTGATTTTTCGCAGTTTCGTTACGAGGGAGTCTAAATTCTTAATTCGTTTATACAACGCCTATGTTAGATCTGCTTTAGAATCTGCTTCGGAAGTGTGGTCTCCTTACCTAATTCGGGATATAAACATTATAGAAAACGTTCAACGCAAGTTTACGAAACGGTTGCCGGGTATGTCTGGCTTATCTTACAAACAACGGCTAGATAAACTTAATTTGCAAAGTCTGGAAGAAAGGCGCCTTTGTAAAGATTTGTGTTTTGTCTATAAAATTGTACATGGCATGGTAGATTTAGAATTTAACGAGTTTTTTGGTTTGTCTCCCTACAACTCAACACGCGGTCACCAGTTTAAATTATTCAGGGATCGAAGTCGATTAGAAATTCGAGTTAATTTTTTCACTAACCGAATAGTTCCAATTTGGAATAGTCTATCGTCAGAGGTTGTTTCAGCAGTTTCTCTAACATCTTTCAAAAAACACCTAGCTAGTGTAGACTTGACGCGTTTTTTGAGGGGCTCTGCGTTAGCGACCGAGTAGTCGGCCCTGCATTGTCTCGCCAGAACCAAATTATGTTATCACTGTTCCTTTGCTCTAATTTTGCTTATTGTATTCTTTTTATGATTTATACTAATTGTTCTTTGTTCTTTTGGATCATCTAACATTTGTATACTCTGGCAATTAAATACATACATACATACATACATACAAATAAATTTTCCTCAGATTCTAAGATATGTCTCAGCTGTTCATCAATCTCCTGCGAAGAAAGGCACGCAACTCCGAGTTTACAGACTTTTTACACAGTTATGGAAATAACTTGAATACAGTCCGAGTACAGTGTTCGGCAAAGGTAAACAGTTGCTTAAAATCAAACCTATACTCCAGCAACAGACTTGAATTACATTTTTATGGGCAAACAAGTCATATAAATTTGGTTTAAAAATCAAAACTACGTATAAAATACATCTGACCGGAAAAGCAAACCATCAAAATTAGCTTAAACACATATAAAGGAAGTTGGCAGTGTGCACAATGACTGAATAACAACACTTCACACGACAGAGCAATCGATAGAAAAGGCTAGACAAGCCAGAATCGTCTAAGCCACACTTGAACCAGCCAATCAGAACACAGCGTAGTGTAAAGTCAGACATCTACGTGTTAGCGTTAGCCCCCCCGAGATCTCGGGGGGGGTCAGCTTATACACGTAAAATTGACATGAGGTAAGCGAACAGCCAATCAGATGCGTTTTAGTTCAAACGCATATAAACACATGGTTAACAGTGTTAACCGTGACCCCCCCCCGAGATTTCGGCCTTAATGTGCCGAGCATCTAGAAGCTGAAAAGCACTAGGAAGGGTACGGTGGCGTACTCTTCCTATTATTAACTCTTGATGATATATACAGGATAGCGAAACGCGGTAAAGCAAGCATTCAAGTTGAAACAAAAGCTTTAAAAGAATAATGTTGCAAATGGGGTCTTCTTTTAAAGGCTGCTTAAGAGACGCACAGCTGCTTCCTTAAAAAGTAAACAGCATTGATTCTAGTAAAAGTTAAAGGGGAAGCACTTATTATTATCTTACTAAGAAAAGGGAGCAACATTTAGCTACATTTAATATTTCCAATTAATAGTATCGGGGGCGGCGCGGCGGGGGAAAGATGATTACGTAATCGCTGCACGCCTGCGCAATCAGCGCAGCTGATTGCGCCTGCGGGCAGCGTGACACAATTAATCTGGTTTATTCTAGTAATAATTCCAGGAATTATGACGCCATCTGTAGTTAGCTAAGCATAAGCTAGGTATGCAGTTGATTGTCTATCACGTGATACAAGAGGGTATTAAGCTGATTGCGTCATAACCTGTTGCTGCTGACTAGCTAGGGTTATCTACGGGTAGATGCGTATTCTTTTAAATTCAAGGAATTATTACGTCACCAATAGCTAGCTAAGCGTTAGCTAGGTTTGATGTTGGTTGTATGTCACGTGATGGAAATTAAGCTAGTTACGTCATAACCTGTTGCTGATGATTAGCTAGGGTTATTGATTAAAAAGGCCCTTGCTATAAGACGAGAAAAGCAGACATATCATCGTGTATTAAAAATATTGATTGCATCGTTCAACACATGATCATATAGTTTCTAGGGGCGAAGGGGGGGGGGGGTTATACTACTACCATTTAAAATCTTGTCTATTGCAAAGAGGCTCAGTTTCACCATTTCGATCCTTTTTGATTTACCTAACTCTGCTAGGTACAGTTAGTTTTGCAACTGATAATTCCTGTAGTTATCGTACCTCTCATGTTGTCTATACCAAGATTGGCCGGGGCCCTTTTCAGGGCGTCCTCTGCGTCCTTTGAGCAACCTTCGATGGCATTCTCCGGATTCTCAAACCATTTCAGTTCCCAGCGCTCCATCACACCAGCTATAACAAAGCTCACTCTACGGATCATTACTTTAACATTTCCCGACGAAAGCATAAATTTTGCTCTGATAACAGAGACTGTCGTACTCTTATCATTATGTACTCTTGCTTAACATTTCCACAAGCTGAGAATAAATTTACACAGGCAACTAGAAAGAAGCATGTATCAGTTACCTATCACTATGTGCTACTTCTACTTCAAAACAGTTTACTTTAACTTTAAATTTAAATTCTAGTGAGTTTCTAGGGGAGGTTCCATCGTGAAAAAATTTTAGTCCACGGATTTCGCTCATTTTCACACATAATCTAGCCACATATATGTCGTACATTTTGAGTTTAAATTTTGAGTTGTTTCGTTCAGTTCTCCTTAAGTTTATAAGCCATTCAATAAGTACAATGAGAGCGCGCTGAGAAGTACTGGACATAGCTGCCATTATAATTTATGTTAAAAATTGATCTTAAGCCATGAATAAATGTATGGAAATGTAAAAAGGGAATCTTACTGTATAGCTTGGTCGTAAAATGCCTATCTTTCTAAAAAAACAGTAATTTTAGCAATTTTTCAGAAAAACCTCGACACTGGCAAAAGATTGCAAGTGAGTAGTGACATTGGTTATCGTTTGAAACCTTTATACATATAACTGTGTCACTGTGGAGTTAGAATTTTTGATTAGGATCTCTATTTTTGTAATATGTAGTCAAACTTAATGACCCCATTTTTGTCCACCATAAACGATAGAATTTAGCGAGTTTCGGCAGTTCGCAAACTTCAAAGATTCATTAAAAGTTTTTGAAGACCTAATTCAAAATTCTAATACCGCAGTGACACAGTATATATCTGTTTAGAGGTTTAAATCGATACCAAATGTTACCCGGTACCTCACACCAGTTTCGAGATTTTTTGGCGCAGAATTATGATCGACATTTTTTTCGATTTCCTACGTTTGACACATGCATACCTCTACTGTGAGGTCAATTTTCTCAAGAACCGTAAGAGATCCTACTTAAATTTTATAAACTCGTTAAAATATCCCACTTGGACAATAAAATGTATGAAAATGAGAGAAATCAGAGATGGTCGAAAAAATGACCCAGAGTGAACCCCCCCCCCTTGCTAGCTAAAGAAGTTACCGTGTACAGGGTTAATTGGGCTAAACAAATTATTTTAACTCGCCTGCTCGGTAAAACAAGCTAGAAATTTCCAACACTAACGTGTCGCCTTAACCTTTTTCAGCTGGCCTGCTACTAAAATCAGCCAGTGGATACACAAATACAGGGTAACCATAACTCTAAGTACAGAAGCTGATAAGAGAAAATATAACTCTTATCAGACTCTTTTGACGTATACAAAATATGCTTATCTATCGTATAGCAGTCTTTATGTCATACATTCATGAGCCTGTAGAATCGATAGAGTTAGTCGATCTGTCCAGGGTGATCCTTTTCTCAAGGCTAAGGCGTAGGCAGTTCGTCCGAACTCTTCACTGGGAACTGTAAGCTGACAGGGTCGCTTTGATGCTTCGTACTGTAATCGCACCGAGTCCCAAATAAAGGCGTCAAGGCGTCTGAAATAATGTAAAACGAATAGGTGGGATTACCGGCTAGTTGGTTTCTAATCGAGCGAACAACACATTAAGCACGCTGCTTAAGCCTTGTCCTGAATGCTCAAAGTATTTCTATTCCTACTAGCTCATTTGTTCATAGGTTTACATTCGTTCTCTTAAAAAGTTAAATCTTAATGAACACAGAAACTTAACCAAAGAATGGTAAAAACTGAAACCTTGAGTGATGTTATAACAGTAACTCTCATTCTCATCTACATGGTTTGATGGTTTCCGATGACTTCAGACAGAGTTAAATTTTGACTCAAAAATTATCAAAAATACTAGGAATTTACTCGTGTATAAGTGCTTGAACTGCGTCTTTGGATCTGACAAAGTTCCTTCCTTCCATGGTTCTAAACATGGTCGACAGTTCCGTGTGCCGCTTGAAATAGGAATAAACGTTACTGTCTTTGACTGTTGCATAGAAGAAGCTCTCGGTTGGATTTCGCAACTAAAACAGTCGATGCAAAAGTTGATATTGATAGTAACATGTTTGCATGGGAAAAGTTAGCCCTAAAAAGGTATTATTCCTTTTAATACACTGGTCCAAAGGTTAGAAACAAAAGCTCTGCAGGATTTGCAGTCCACATTTGACTGCAACTGAATCAAGAAGCCAAGCAGAAATAATGTGTAAAAAAAGATTGGGGCAATAGTGTACAAATGGCAAGATTATAGAATTTTATGTCTTCTTAAATTTTGGAATAACACTTAGAATTGTATAGGCATAAAGTTGTTCGGTCTGAAAAGAGAGCCATCGCAGTAGACAAGCCTAACCGGTCAGCTGTTCGCATAGAAAAACTAATTAAACTTGTTTATAACAGTTCAACAACTTAGTGACACGTTATGTACTGACAATTAACAATTGAAAATACAATAATATGAATGGAAGTTAGCCACACAAACCCTGGCATCGGAGATATCTCTAATCTCTGGGGCAGGTCTATCCAGTACCAAAAAGGCGGCCAAATTAGCCGTGTAGGAAGCCATCATTATCATGGCGAAGCCGCACCAAACCATGCCAAGCACCCGTGCCGAAAAACTTCTGGGGGTACCTAAAAGTCAAACCAAATGTAGGAAACGAAACCATTAAAATCAGGAAACCTATGCTCAAAATGTGAACACCAAAATTAAGTTTCAAACGTTCAAAGTTGTCGAACGAAACACCTAAAAAGGGTTTGTGTCTGAAGTGGGATTTGGACATACAGCATTCAGAGTCATCCTACCGGAAAGACTGCCAACCATGCATGTGTTCGGGGGGTTTGGGGGTTTGCTTCTCCGGACCTAGAGCTCACTACCCTCTTCTAAATATTAGGCGCTCCCAGACCCCAGTTTATTGGACATACAACCCGAAGATCGGGTGTTTTGGCGACCTCCGGCTGACGCGTCACTCCCATCTCGAAATTCCAAAAACGCAATGAATTGAAGGCGGAACTGGAAATTGACTCATAGAATTAGAATTGCGTCGGAGCTGCCGTGGTTCAAACACCACTGGAATAACACTAAACTTCAATCCTCAGCACATATTCATCGATGTCTGTCCATACAGTTAGGGATTACAAGTCATTGCAGGCAAAAAGCCTTCCCGTCTTTCATCCTTTACTATAGTTTTGTGAAAAAACAGATAAGCTCGTTTTCAAAGAACCAGTTATGTTAGGAGGACAGGAATGTCCCTACCCACTTAAGATTGGTGCAGTTCGTTTATTTAAGTTTTAGATTGTGTAAACTTTACGTTCTCCAATTCCGCTGTCCAGAAGCACACCCCATGCAAACCACATTGCGCCGCTGAAATTCAGTGGTAGGTCATCATCTTCCGCGCTTGCTGCAACAATTACAAAGGCATTGCAATTGCAAGCACAGTTCCACAGAAGGGTAGTATTAGATGTTAATATACATACATACATACATATATATATATATATATATATATATATATACACATACATACATATATATATGGCATTTTTAGGGTTTTGAAAGTGAGCCCCCCTAGGAAGGGGGAAGTGGGGGCTTCCGAACAGTGGGGGGGGGGGGAAGCCCAGCTGTATAAATATACTTAAATTTTTAGTGAAAAGTTTGCATTTTTAAAGTTAACAACACAAAAACTCGCTGTTTTTAAGCTTAAAATGAACTTCAAACATTAGCTAAAAATTGAGTACTTTTGAAAATTTACCTCAAAAACTCAATTTATTGACACTTTTGGGCGACCCCCAAAAATGTGGGTGGGGGCTTGCCGGAAAATGGGGACGAAAGTGGGGAGGGCTCCGGAAAATGGAGGGGGAACCGAAAAGTGGGGGGCACCACTAAAAAATGCCAGTATATATATAAAGATGAAAAGTGTGTAATTTCAAATTTTTTATGCTACTATTTAGCTCTGATCCTAGTTGTTAAATCAAATCAAGCCATGAGGAGAACGCACTAATTGATGCTCGGAACGGGCTTTCTTGGGAAGGTTGGAAAAATTTGCAAAATGGCGACATGCGGTCTAGAAAGAACAGACAGAGGGCAACAATGACAACACTGGAAAATATGGAAATCCATAGTCCCCATTTAAAGGGCTGCATGAATGATTCCATGGGTGATATTCGCGGTTTCTGAAATGAAAAAACTAGTAGACTATATATTAATATAACCTAAATGTGAATAAATATTAAGTTAAAAAAGAAAAGTCTTGATGTGTAACGCCAATAGGCGGCTACTAATTATATTTCAATACAAAAAGCTATAGTATAGGATCATTTCAAAAGTTGAAGACTAATTTCTATATTTAAAGAAAAATTATATTTCGAAAAAGCATATAGAAATAGTTTATACTTTAAATTCCACCAGGAGTTTGCTCTACATGTATTTTCATTCAAAAACTAGTTTAATTACTTAACTCGTTTAACGTTTTCATGGCAAAATTATATGTTGTCCAGTAAACAAATATTAAACTGATTTTGTGACAAAATTCGAATTTCTGCATTTCAATTCCAAATCTTTCTTGGCTTTCTTTTCAATTTCACTTCTCTAATACGCGCACGGTGAATACATCCTGCTGATATTAACTGTGTACTCTAATTCCCTACCCGCTTTTGTATGATAGAAATTCCATGATACATAAAGGGGCTTGTGAAATCGACCACTTGTTTTCTTTCAGCATTAACCGAAAGAGCCCCAACCACAATATCTCCCGATCCGTTAATCAGTTCGCCCATGGCTCCAGACCATACGTCCTGCCCGGTAGAAAAATTGGAGTCCGCCTAAAAAACAAAATGGCAATCTAGCATCAGTCATAAATCAGGTGGATAAATGAACTGGTGTAGTCTCACCCAGGCACAAGTCTCACTGAGGCACAATTAGTCTCACTCAGGCACAGTGAATCTCGCCCAGGCAGAAGTCTCGCTGAGGCACAAAAGTCTCCCTCAGGCACAAAACGGTCTCACCGAGGCACACAGAGTCTCACAGAGGCACAATTATTTCAAAAACCAAGTGTACATAGATTCTCACTTTAATTTGATACCAAGCAAGATTACGTAATGTAATAATGCAAAAATGTAATATTAATAATTAATCAATGACAGAAAGTTGTAACCTTTAGCCATTAATATAGTTTCGAAAATAACTCGAAAAAATCACATTTTCCTGAGTCTTCGACATTTTTGAAAAATTAAAAATGAGAATTAAAACTGCAGCAACAAACGACAGCTCTAGTCTATAGATGTAATGATTTGCTTAAGAGTATACCCTATATTAACACAAATTTCAGAAAGGAAAATCCTCTTGTGCCTGGGTGAAACTAATTGTGCCTGGGTGAGACTAATTGTGCCTCAGTGAGACTGATTGTGCCTCAGCGAGACTTCAAGTTCTGTCTTAAATTTTAAACCTCTGTGAGACCATTTTGTGCCTGGGTGAGACACAATCAACAAACTAAAGAAAATATTCACACATTTGATTCACGAAAATTCCAGATGATTCTGGCAAAAAACTCCGGAAGTTTTTGGCAAAGAATCCAAATGTTTTTCGATTCTCTCAAATTCTAAAAGAAACCTATACGTTTCGTGGTGAAGGTATTTTTTGAAGGAGAGAGTAGCGTCCCCAGCCCACATAGGGTTGTCATTCATGTGCATTCATGCAAAAGCTGATGCTTAGATTCAGTATAACACACAAGGAATGCAAATTACACCACAGTTTTTGTAGATACAACGTGACGTAAACTTGTCTTCCCGATTCCGGTACTGATGTCGGACTATACCTGTCTAATTCCGTAAAGATCGTCCGGAGAAAGATACAAATCGAAGGTGAAATTCGCTGATACGCTCAGATTTCGCAAAAGATCGACGCAGAAACCATAGCAGCAATAGTAGTCCACAAATAGGATGTTACCTAAAACACTGGACATATTGCATTAAAATTTATTTCAAAAATTTAAAATTTATTTAAATTACGACAACATTATCGGAAATCTGATTTTCTCGATGCTTAAAGTTAAAATTTCCCGTTTTACGGTTTCGGTTGACTGTAACAACTAACCTGACGAATCCTTGATTTCTTTTGCGCAAGTGATTTCTTCTTTTTCCAGGTAACAATCGGAATCTGCTGTTAAGTTTCTGACGAAAATAAAAGGCTCGTCTTCCAGGGTGATAACCTTAAATTAATTGGTTTCCAATTACATTAGTATGAAAATTATAGACACCAGCAGCATGCATGGGCAGAGTACAGACACTTGTATCCACACAATATCCCGTGTTGTTGGGTTGGATTAATCAAATATGGATGGATCAAACATGGATATACACACATATCAGAAGTTTTAAATTCGCTTCTAAGTAAATGCAGCATGTCGTTAAGATCCATCATTTGATAAGTTCTATCAATTTTCTACAATTCTGCCATCTACTGTAGGTCCACACAAGGAAAGCAAATGCTAACTAAACCAACATAAAGTTAGATTTTTAGATAATTAAATTTTTTGCTTTAATTAGAGAAGAATAGTAGAACAGTATCCCACCCGCAAATGAGATTTGAGCCGGAGCCCACTTGGTCGCTCCGTTGTGAATCCGGGATAGATAATTGGGATCTTTTCAAACATTTCCAAATTGGGAACCAATTTGCCTTTGCTGTCCTAAAATTAAAGAGTTTGAAGTGGAAAAAAACTTTAAAAAACTAACACTTTTTTACAAAAAACTAACACTTTGTTTACAAAAGACTAACACGTTGTTTACAAAACGTTTTTTGCAGAATCTCTGAAGTTTGTTGTACACAACACAGGCATCTCTTATTGCACACTGAATATTCTGGTAACGCATCATGAGCTTACCCTGATATATTCAAATTTTCCCACGGTTACAAAAGTATCCCCGAATTCTTGTAGATTCACTATGTCATAAGATTCAAACGCAGCGTCGCCGGAATCATCAAATTTCATGACATGATCGTGATCCTGGAATTGAACACCTTTGAGAGCACTAAAATTCCAGAAAACAACTTTTATTCACGCAAGAATTTTTGATACATTATGCCAAAAGCATTGTAAGCACCAGATCTTGACGGATGCCAGTCTATACTAACAAATTCGGCTTGAGAAATATTTGGTACATTAAAGTAGAAGTTTTGAGGTCCTCATAGTTATTTTGTACTATTTCAGTACATGCTGTAGGCCAATGTCGTGCATTTAATATCTAATATTAAATATTTAATAACAAAGACGTGCACATGAACTAGCCAAACTATTCAAATTTTGCATATTAAGCGTAAACATGTCTGGCTTATAAACATTATTTAAACTAAAATTTATTATTAGTTATTAATTAATTTGTTAAGTGTTATTTAAAGAAATTTTGAAGACTCTGGGCGAGAAACTGGACTCTGGCCTCGAACAGGGAACGATGCATATAGCTCGGATGAATTGGAATGGAAACGAGGCCTACCTATTTTGAATAATAATTAGAACCTCTAGCCTCAAAATAATTTTAATATTTCTGACCTAATTAATATTTGACTGCCTTCTCGGAGCCAAAATGTGGTATCTGTGGCCGATGGAAAGCAGCGATCTGGTGGAATTACAGTCTTGTTCGCTCGGTAGGTCCATTCAAAAAAGTGATTGAGACCCTGTCGAAGTATCAGAAACGCTTTTCGAAGTTTCGAACGATCTGGTGATATGACGGCGTTATCACTTCGCTGGAGTCGTGTACCTAGCACTCCTAAATTTGGAAAGAAAAGCTATTTTCTATAGCATTGTTAGCACTTTTACAACAAGAACACTTAAGTAAACACGGTTTGGCAGGTGGAGCCGTGAAGGTTACAAGAAATAAAGCAATAATGAAAAAGCCTGCCGCAGACACCAATGGATGCCATAGTTTTGCAAACAGTTTTGAAACAATTAACCGTTTTGATACAAAGTATTAAATTGTAGTATAACGGGCAAGTTTCTAACTTTAATCCCTACCAACAGGCAGATCCGGAACGCTGAGAACTCGTTCGGACACAATCCACACGTTTTGGGCATTTGTGAGATTCAGTGAGGTCGCCTCCAGGAAGATAGCTTGAGCAACGTCTGGTCTGAAATTATATACTAATGCAGATAAGTCAGTCCATACTGCGGCTAAAAACAAAGTTTTAACAAATTTTTGAAATTCATTTTTAATGTTCCTTTCATAATAAGGGGACATAGTAGATAAAAGTATGTGTAACAAAGTTGCTGAAATCCAGGGGCTAAAAATTCTTTGCTACACAGAGGCATTACAGCGAGCGGATGCTGTGATCTACTCTTAGGTCTAAGGATCAAGCTAGCCTAGTGTGGGTCCAGCCTAATCCAGACGGTCCGCCTGTTGGGTACGTGAGTTCACTAGTGCCTCAGGGGAAGTAGTTATCAAGGGGACAGTTGCGATGCTTAACTGCCACCCACGGATCGGTACCAGGGGTTACTGCGCAAACGAAGAGAACCTTAAAATCGGAACAACCATCACACTCAAAAATGCAAGACCAAGGCTCCGTATGAGGGCTTCCTTCGGGTTCACTATCAACAGTCCAAGCTCAATCTCAGCGCGATCCCACGGCTGAGAACAGTTGCAATAGAATGTGACCTCCGAATGCTCAGGCTTAACTAGAGAACTACCCTCGTGAACTAGGAAAAGTATGCTAAAATTGTACTGGTTGTGACACTCAGGACACTGATGAAATGGCAGATTCAGTTGGTTCTCAGGCTCACTGATATCACTAAGATTTCCTTCGTCGTCAGCGTCACCGTAGACAAGCTCAATGGGCTCCAGACTGATCTATTTTTCAGATATCGTCGACTCAGCGGTTTCCTATCCAATCTAATATCAACTACAACTACTTAGTCTCTGATCCTAATTAACTATTTACTATGCCAAGTATCGCTTAATATCAAACAGCACAGACACACAAGATCAAGTACACTACAAATCTGTTGCAAGAACTGATACAAAAGGAATCCGTTCACCGCCTAACAACTAAACCCAAATCTATGATCAGTCAGAGGTCCCTACTCCGAAATCTTAGCAGAAGAAGAATTAGAGCTGAAGCCTAGTAAAATTTTGGTTAGATTAGTATTTCAGCCTACTGGCTGCCACACACACACGCACACAAGCACACTCACCTAGCCAGTACTCGTTACTCTCAGACTGCGAATTGATTCGCAGTCACACAATGATTTGATTTTTGCGGTCGAGGGGGGAAGTTCCCTATATGCTCCCTATATGTACTGTGGAATATCAGTCAGTCAGACGTGCTAAGCCTAAGTATAAGGACTTTAAAATCACAGTAATCTTCTGGATTTTACAGTATCTCTACAGTATTTTACAGTATTTTGTATAGTACATCTACAGTAATCTAATTTATAGTGTGAAGTTAGCGATACATGTATAAAAACAGTTATACTGTAGTTTTGGGATGTATTTACAGTAAGAGAGTTCATATTTTAAACAACAGATATCGAAATTTACACTTTAACATGTTAACAATCAATCATTTTCCACTAGTGTGTAAGGTTGGCTTTTATCGATTTTTTGTCGCTATATAAGGTCGGCTGAAAACTAGTTTGACGCAGTTTATGTGGGGTTCAGCTGTGTAGATAGGGTCCGCCATTGTTTTTGTCTACAGTTTTGTGCACCGTTTTTGACTTTGTTTTCATATTTTGTAAGTTTTGTGAGCTATTTTGGAGGCCATAGAGCCCAAGTTCAGGACTTTGCACTGTTCTAACTTTTGTTGTAAGTAAAGTGAACTTTGGTGATTCATTTTATAGAAATAGGTTGGAGGAGAAGTTAGGGTTCTGAATCAGTTTTTGCATCACACACCTCAGACCTGAACCTGCATCTAGTTTCCTAAATTTACACGAAGTCTGGTCTTTATTTCAAGAAATACGCGCGCATATAGGACCAAACTTCACAGTACCTAAAAAGTGTGCACAAGTCCACCCGTTCCCGGTCACGAATAGTTATCAGCAATACGCACCAGCAGAAAACCAATAACTATTCTATCCTCTGCTAAGAGGACGACCTGTAAACTTGTAAATTTGTTTGAACTTTAGAGAGAGAGAATTTGAGCAGACTGGATAGAGCAAACAAGAATGGAGCAGATCAAAGAACAGACAATTTTAGACAAAAAGATAGCAGACATTTTAAAAGTGAATAGTTGGAAGTTAATGATTAGGCAAAAAGATCTTCGGTTTCTTCAACAGGACAAGCTTAACATCCAACCCACACTCCAATTCCCAATATGATAGTCCTAGAGCTCTCGAGGTGTGTCCCTAAGCCAGAGAATGGCTCTCAGCAAAGAATCTAAGGCAAGGGTGAAAACTCAGCAAACTGACGGGAACAGGCTGAATTCCAGGCGATCCGGACAGAGCAGCGCGTGACAAAGAACCAGGGGAAAGAGGCCAGGGGAATCCGGGGATTCTCACACTGGATGGTAGAGCAGGAAGAGACCGGGGAGCAGCTGATGTCCAGGAGCAGTGCAGCAGGTAGACGTTGATCCGGGATCAGGAGAGACCACGGAGCAGACAAGGATCGAGATGAGAAGAGCAGCGAGGCAAGAAGAAGAATCAGAGGCCCAAAGGTGGCACTCGCTAGAACTGAATCAAATGGGTTAAAACCTTGTTGGTTTTAACCCGGATTCAGCAGTATTAACTGGATTTCGAGGATGGGTAGAATTACGCGTATCTTTAGAAATAAAACCTAACAATTGCTAGGAGCTTTTGGGAAAAAATTCTGGAAAAAGTTATTTCGAAAATAATGGCCTGAGTTCAAAAAGCGAGAATTGGCGTAGAAAATACTAGAGAAACCGTTAGAAAACTGGCGAAAAAATGGACTTTCGACTAATTTTGAAGGAGACTTTTGGTGGAGGGGACTTCCGTCAGAAATCCCCCACCAATGACGTATCCTAGATTTCCTTCCCATGAAATCTAGGGAAATCCAGCTAATATCTGCCGATATTAGTACACAATACATGAAAGCAGCAATGGTCTAGTATCAATAATCTAGGGCGGCGAGAGCCCGACTTTTAACTAGGTATTTTCAAATGGGGGACTCGAGGTCCGATTAGGTAATTTTGAAACTCGCTCTTACATGAATTAAGAAAATCCTAAGGGGAAGAGGGACAGCTCAACCTAGAGGGGAAATTCGAAACAGGCTTCTAAAGCCGAACCCGTTTTAGGTGAATCATTTCCCCCCAGGAGAACCCACAATCCCAACCTAGGGTTCCAAAAAGTGGACAAATTTTTTGAGGAAGGTATCCTAGAAGGGGAGAGGCAAAGCCTCTCCCAACGGAACATCTCAATGGGTGCCTGTGATTTTCCTCTCCCAGAACCTCAAACTCGAGAGCGGCCATCCGCTAGTACCCTAGAATCACAGACTGACTGGAAACTGCAAATTTTGGTCTCACGTTAAGGCCGGTTCACACGATCAAATTCTCGTCAAATAAATTTGATCAAATTTTTTGACAGCAAAATATTTGATCAAATAGCTTGTTTACACTGTCAAAATTGCATCAAATAATTTGACCAAATTTTGATCAAATTGGGCGCCAGTTTGAATTTGCGCGCGTAGAAACTGATCAATCAAAAGCGCAAACTAGCGTTTTTCTTGTTATCTCAATGTGATTCTGAACCCAAACCTAAACGCCCTTGGGTCAGAGGTTGGTAAAATGATTTAAAACAATTTACAGTTTCAAACACTTTGCATTTGCGATTTTTAAATAAAAATTATTTCGTCAATTTTTTGAACATTTGGCACTTTAAAATTATTTATTCATTTAAATCAAATTCAAAGTATATTTAATGGAAGTGTATGCTATTACAGCCCTGTGATTCTGCACATTGTGTTGAAAGACCGTAGACAAACTGCATGTGTGAAGAAAACAAAATGCTATGCTTCAAATTGATTTAGGGTCACGTGATCCATGTGCTAAAATGTCATTGAACAAGCCGTCAAATATTTGATGGTTTTTGCGCACTGACCAAACCAATTTGATAGTTTGACAGCAATTTGATGGAAAATTTGACGGAATTTGATGGAATTTGATGCCCGTTCAAACCATCAAATTTGGTAAATTTGCGAGTTTGGTCAAATTTGATCAAATTTATTTGACGAAAATTTGATCGTGTGAACCGGCCTTTAACTTTTGCCTCGTGTCTTTTGCAATCATCTTCCGATGATTGGCTGCTTTCATGATCGCGTTTTGTCATTGGCTGGTTTGAAAGGGAGGACCCAGCCTCCTTCTTTTGAATTTTCACCTGAGCTGTTTGTCATTTTAGTTACGTAACTTTTAGGGACCAGAGGCCGTTTCTCGAGTAGCCCAGAGTACCCTAAAACCCTGGGATATAAACTTTTATTACTTTTTTGTTCTCAAGTACCTTTGTCCTGAGTTTCATTTCAAAAGAAGACTGATATTATTTGCAAACAGACGCGCAGGCGAAAGGAGAGCCGATGAAAACGAGAAGCGAAAAAGAGGAAAGAATCGTAATAACGAACAGGGGGCCTAGAAGCCCAAGATGAAATAGAGCCGTACCTAAGCTGAATGAACTTCTACCTAGTTTAAAACTTAGCTAGAGTCCTAATATATCATGTTTGTTAATATTAATTACTAACTTTTCTATTTCTTTCTTTCAGGGGTGACTTGTGCCTTAACTTTTAAGAGGAGTTAAGAGGAGTCCCCCTCTGTCTAACCTACATGCGTTACTAGTCAACGAAAGGTGTGGAAAAGGCAGAGCAGGAACTTCACACACATACACACGTTCATAAACATTCAGGCTGAGCCTTACACACTTACACAAACTCAGGGGGAGAGGACCTGTGAATGAACCCTAGAGACTTGATGCCGCAAAATTGAAGGGGTTAAAACTAACTAATCTCAACTTCAACTGACGGTGAACAGATTCGCTTCACTAACAACTAATAAAATTATATGATAATCACGCATGGGCAATGCCTGCACAACCCCTGCACATGTGTAGGCTAGGAAAAATTTACCCCCGCGCAGTGCGCAGCAAAAATTTTACCCCCGCGCAACAAAATTTTTACCCGCGCGCAGCAAAGCGCATAAAAATTTTGTCCCGCTCTGCAAAATTTGACCCCCGCGTAACAAAGCGTATTAGAAGTTTATCCCGTGCAACGAAATTTCTAACTCGAGCAGCAAATTCGCTCAGTACAATTTTTACCCCCGCCCAACAAAGCGCATCAAAATTTTGTCCCGCGCAACACAATGTTCATCGCAACGCAACAAAATTTTTACTCCCGCGCATCAAAGTGCATTAAAATGTTTTCCTGCACAACCAAATTTTTACCCCATGCAACAGAATTTTCACCCCCGCGCAACGAAGTGCATTAATATTTTAAGCCGCGCATCCAAATTTTCACCCCACGCATAAAAATTTTATCCTGTGCAACAAAATCATTTAAAAATTTCTTGGTTGGCTTCGCCCTTGGCGTGTTTCCATTACATTTATTTAAAACGTTTCGTGCCTGCCACGCGTTGACCATTACATACATTCTTTTAGAAAATTTCGCGCCATCGGCCCGTTTTTGTTTATTTTTCCTTCTAAATTTTCGCGCCTCCGGCGCGTTTTCCATTACATTCATTCCAAAAATTTTGGACCTGTGGTGTGTTTTCTTTTTCATTTCCTTTGAATCTTTTCGAGCCATCGGCGCATTTTGTTTTTTATACATTTCATTCAAAAAAATTTGCGCCTTCGGCGCATTCTCCTATAAAAGTTGAGTTAAGTTCGCAGTCAAACGCATAAAGATACGCAGTCAAAAAATACGCAATCGGCAATTGGCATCAGGGTTAGGCGAAACCGAGACTTTACCGAGACCGAGACTGTCCAAGCCTCTGCCTTTGGGCGAGACCGACACCGAGACTGGCCAAGTCTCGGCTTTTCAGCGAGACCGAGACTCCCAACCCTGATTGACATTTCAAGACTGCTCTCAATTAATTTCTTGAAACAATTTAACGTAGTTTGGGCTTTGGCTTTTTCTAAGGCTATCGCTCCTAGGCCTTCCAGGGGCTCATCCTGTAAGAGGCCGCCCCCGTCGCGTTTCGTAGGTATGAAAAATTAAGGATAAAAATAGAAAAAAGGGCAAAAACCCAAATACTTTCCTACTTCTTTAAATTTCGTGCTATATACTAAAAACCAAAGAATTTTCTAATTTTTATCGGAATATTTATATGTTGCGTTTATGAAGAAAAATCTTGAAATGAATCCGATTTTTCGGAGAAAATTGCTAGTTTTGCTTTAACAAACTTTCTCGGTTCTTCAAAGTGAAAGGAATTAAAGTTCCGTAGACAGTTTTTATTGCAAAATCAAAAAAAACTTTGTTCAACTGGGGGCTCTGCTTCACAGATCCCCCGTTGCAAACCTTTATAATTCTTACGGCCCTTTTTACGACATCCCCTCTTAATTGTTCCATTCTACATTGGTCGTTCCGTCTGCAGTTGCTTGCTTATATATTTTACTTACATGCTCTTGATTATATGTTCTAAAAACGGAGTTTGGTCGAGTCAACGCTAGAGCAAAATTCTCCTTATAGCGCACATTGAATTCATGCTGCCGCCGCTTCCTTCATAATTTGTTTTTCTAGATAGATATTGAATTTGTGCAAAAAATAGATTGTTTTGTTTTTGATGTTTTTTACTACATTCTTTTCCTAATGTTTCCAAGCTGGATCTGTTTTTCATACTGATTTCTGCCAAACCATAAAGTTGCACTAGCAATTTGGTAAAATCCCGATTGTATGCCGGAGCCAAGCATTTTAGTGTTTCCACTAAGGATTTTTCCCATCGCCTTGAGGGTTCTCGCCGTTGATATAAATCAGAAGGTTATATCAACGGCTTTTTATAATGTAAAAATTACTTGTCATAGCTTCGACTTTTGAAAACTAATTATAACTTGGTTAATAGTGCTAATTAAGTCTTAAAAACGGAGTGAACTATGACTGCATTCATAAAATTCCCTTGCTATTTAAGTAAAACCAGAGAATTTTAGCATTTTTGCGAGATGCATCAAAATCTTAGAGGATTGTGTAAAAGTTAGCAAATCATTCCGACAAAGGGGCTTGAAAGATGAGTGAGTAAAACAGAGCTTTGTACAAACTACAGTCGACACATATCGTGAAAATTTAAAAATTTGACCCCCCGCGCGGTGAGCTCGAAGGCTGTGCAGGCTAGAGCCAAGTTCATTGCCCATGTATGATGATAATTACAAAACCACAAGTTACTGACAAGACAAAACTATACACCCGTTATACATTGAAGTTTTTTGTGCCTTTTTAGTTCCAATTGTAAAAGAAGACGAAACTGTACAATTTCCGACTGCATAATTACAAATCGTGGTGTACAAATTGCAATTAATGCTCAGCTATAATTCGCACGTAAACAAGAGCAAACAAACAAAACAATCATGACTCTACAACTATGAGGTATGAACTTAGCTACTTACAAGTCAACCGATTACATTATTACTGTCTCTGTGCTTTTCTTTTTCAGGATATAATTTTAACTCGAAAGGCTTGTAGGGCTTCTTGGAAGTAGAGATCTGTTTATTAAGTTGTTTAAAAGTAGGGACGCCTGTCCACATTAGTTGAGGCGGACCCAGCCAGCAACAACTAATTCCATTTTAACACAGGATAGTCATTAGGAGCAGTCTCTAGACCTTGCCCTCACCGTAACTTTTGATTGAAAAGCTTAAAAGGTTAAATTTGAACGTTTTCTGATAGCTGGCAATCTCACGAACCCAAACTTTTTAAATGAGCTTAATTCACCGACAATAACTAGCGTGGCACTAACTTATGTGTAGCATATCCGAGATAGGTTTCATCATTGAACAGTTGAGAGAGAAACATCCCTTTCTAAATCATTTCAGACTTGTTTCTTAGGGAACGAGCAGCCAAGTTTCTGAAGCTTTTTAGAAGTCAATTCAAAATTCCTTATTTTTCATTTTCTTTACATATGCAACTATAGGCGTAAAGCTAAATATAGACATAAACCAAATTAAAGCTATAGGTAAAAGTTAAAGAGTTAGAAGCTAAAAGTTAAAATTAAAAACTAAAAAATAAAAAATAAAATTAAAAAGCCGGTCTCGGCAAGCTGGATCTAGATCATTGTCAGTCAACTTCGCCTGTTATCCATGCACTCTAAAGCTGAAATATACTTTCTCTGATGTGGTTCAAACATTTGTTTGTTTAAAACTTTCGCTTGCAGGAACAGTGGACATATTCCACTACTGACTAACCTTTAGCGCGAATCAATGACCATTATGGTTTTGAACCATTATGGTTCCTAACCTCTTGTTTCCTTTTATGTGGCCTATACTTCCGGTGGCCCTAGAGCGAGCTCTTCCCCGGGGGTTATGGCTTGCGTGGTCTATCCACGCATTAATCTTAGTTGTCAAGTTTTAAGTTCTCTGCGATGTTTATCTTTGGGGCATTGTCGCACTATTTTTATGTTCTCTTTTTATATTATGTTTTGTGACTTACGTGTTAATTACTATACTTTAATCAATGCACAAACTGTTTTGGTCCACCAGGTGCCCAAAACCACGATTTTTGACTACGACATGGACCTGAACGTATGATCCAGCTATTTGTTACTTTATTAATTATGACAAGTCCACTTACAATTAATGCCTCCACGGGCTCTGTAGCGGGGGAGGAGAATACAAGCCCGATCGTTGCTCTTATGGATTCGGCCTCGGAACGCTCTTACAATCGGGTGCCCCGGAGGGCAGATCCTCACTCAACTAATGTGGACCCAGCTACGGTGTCTGGAACAGGTGCATGTATAACAGACCAAACGGCACGTCCAAAAGTCGGTCGTATTTGTAATAAGCGCAGATGTGTGATTTGTAAGGTTTTCGATACTGGAAACACCTTCAAAGGTTATTATAGAAATATTTCATATGATATAGTAATTAATGATAGTAACACATACGTAGATTGTCAGACAGAAAATGTTGTTTATCTCACTAGTACATGTGAACAGTGTGGACTACAGTATGTTGGTGAAACTGGTAGGATGCTTAAACGGCGTGCCTCAGAGCATATTTATAATATCAAAAATCCTTTTAAATCCTGAAAAAGATTAGCAGCTCACTTTAACATTGGTAACTGTAGAACTTTTAAAATTAAAATTATCGAAAAAATAAATAATGGGTTTGATAAAAGGACTACTAATTTACATAGACGAGTGCGTGAGGCATACTGGATACGTAAACTTAAGACTAAATATCCGTATGGTATGAATGATATGTTAAAAGGTGAAAATGTAAATGTAAGTACCTATGAAAATCTAATAGTTAACGATCATAAAAATAACAGGCGAAGTAAAACAAATCACCTCAATAAAAGGGTAAACTATATTTGTCCTGGAGAAATAAACAGGTTGTACGAAGATGATAGTACGCATAAATTTATCTATGATTTCATAAATAAAGCCAATAAGGCACAGGTTAAATCTATTATTCAAGTAAACGAGTATAATATTAATCACCATAACTATGAATTAATACGGGATATGTGTGAAGGAAAGCTAAATTTAATCAAAAATAATGTTGTGCGTAAAAACCTAGACAGGAATGCATACTTTTAAAGTATGATTGTATTATCGATAAAATAAACTTCAATAAAATCTTTAAGGATAACATTGATAACTGGCCTTATAAGAATATTAAGGTAAACGCGCCGCAACCTCGGATATATTATCAGTATGCTCGTCCCATAAGTAGTTGAATATATAATTATCGACAAACTATAAATGAAGTTAATGTGGATGACTTTGTTCTTGTTCAACAATTTTTAGATAATAAATTAGAATGTGGTTGTCATCTAAGTACATATAAAGATGGATATCATAATCATATAATTACAGGATTTAAGTGTTATTAATGATCCGTCTGTCTCAACCATTCTTAAGTATGGACCTAAGTACAGGTTTTATAAAAAGGTAAACAAAGATAATATTTATAACGATATATCTCATGCATTCGGAATGTATGTGAAAAAGTTAAATAAAAAATATAGATGGAATATAGATAATCTTATTAAATGGTCAAATAACATATTAAAAATTATTAAACAAAAACTTTATTCTCTCCCTGAATCGCTTAACCATGATGGTAGAATATATAATGAATTTAAATGTAAACTCAAAATACTTCAAGATAAATACGTGTTTTGTCCTGTAGATAAAGCTAATCAAAACATAGCTATTATTTGTAAGAATTACTATATATCTTCAGTACTTAAGGAACTAGGTATTCTGTCAGTACATAACAATAACACTTATACCAGGGTGTTACAATCAACGTATTCTATCACTAGTAGTATTCAAAATTACTGTTGTTCTAACAATATACCCAATAATAGCATAAGTCAGCTACCTCATATTTATTTAATACCTAAGTTCCATAAATCACCTATGAAATCTCGAACTATTATTGCAAGTTGTAATGCTGTAACTAAACCTTTATCGGTATATATTGATAAAGCACTGTCTCTTATTAAAATAAGTAGACAAAAATATGGTAAGTTGCTTAAACATGTATCTCATTGTAACCCATATTGGATAATAGATAATAACCAGCCAATACTAGATACATTAAAAAAGTTAAATTCTACGGATAACTTAAAAACTATAAACTCATATGATTTTACTACATTATATACTAACTTAAAACACGAAACCATAATATCTTCATTAGACAAGTTAATTTATACAACCATGCGAAACCCTATGCACTTAACTTATACTGGTATGCGCTGGGGAATAGGACATGATAATAACACTGTTACGTACACTAAACTTATGGAACACATCAAGTTCCTACTAGATAATTTGTACTTCACTTGCGGTAATTACGTGTTCAAGCAAATTGTAGGTATACCTATGGGTAGCAATGCTGCTCCTAATATAGCTAATTTTTATCCTTCATGAATTAAATAAAGTTAATACATCCAATTCTGCTGCAGAGGAATTGGATCTTAGCATAAGCATTACTAACAAAAAGTTTGTAACTAAGCTGTATGATAAAAGAGATGATTTTCCGTTTCTTATTAATAGATTTCCAGCTATGGGATCAAACATATCTCCTAGAATTATAGAAAATACAGTTAACTGCCAAATATCTCGTAGCTTTAAAATATGCGATGACTTCTGTGACTTCATTGATAACGTTGATAAAATAAAAAATACACTAATAGATGGAGGTTACTCCCATAAATCAATAAAACGCATGCTACGTAACTCTACCCTTAAAAACAGTGACATTAAAACTGCAATATCCTCAAGTATAGCAGACAAAGTAAAGCTATTAAACGCCATCTCATAACTCGTGATGTTTTTTTGTTTACAGAATCTCATGTTTTCCTATTTTTGTATATTGTTCGGTTAGTATTATTTTTGTTTCATTTATTCTCTTGATGTACTGCTTTGTGTCACTGTAACTACACCATCAAGCTTGCACTTCAACTATACACTGTAATCTGGGCATTTGCCCGCTGTAACTTGGACTTTTGCCCCCTGTAACTTGGGCTTTTACCCCCTGTAACTTAATGGGCTTTCCCGCCCGTCATCTTTTCTAATTCACTCTGCACGGTCCGCTTCAAACGTTTTAATTTGCAAAATTGGAAAGTGTTATTATTTCTATGTTTGGATTCCTGATATTTTTGCTTTCCAAATATCCAAGTAATCTGAAACGGGTAGGATTAGGCTCGTTGTACTCAGGTCATCCTACGGGATGGCTGGCCTAACCAGTACATACGTTTACAAAAATTTTTTTAATAAAAGTGTACTGGATCTCTCTGATGATGAGTACTTCAGGTCCTGATCCCGCTCTGACCTATATGCTTTATAGGTCAACCCTTCAGGTTTAAACTTACAATTGGTCAGGGCCTGAGGGATTAGGGCCGAAAGACTTTGACCAATTGTGTAAGCAACAAATTCACAAAAATCCCATCTCTTTGCGTGCTTCGCAAAGTAAAGTATATATTGGATTGTAGTTAATTGTATTTTTATATATACTCAATAATATCCTGTATTGTTTGTAATACTTGGTTGTTAAATTGTATTGCTAACTTTTAAAAAATTCTCTACATTTTGATATATTCAACATCCAATCTGAGTTGGTTAAGTGTTGTGCACCGTTTTCCTTATTTCAGTAGTTTCAATTCTTGCTGTATACGGTCTTTGTTATTGTATAATTTTCTTGATTGTCCCCTATATCTAATAAATGTAGTGTCTATAATATTCTGATGTACATAGTCTGTTTATTAGTTCATTGCAGATAATCCTAACCTCTTGTTTCCTTTTATTATTGCTGCAGCAAAAGGCTGTAGTTAGTTAGCTGGTTGGTTAGTTAGTTGGTCAATTTCAACGCAAAATAACCTGATTGTAAGTCCCTGATGAGTCCCACAATCAGGTCAGTCGGGCATAACAAGGCGGTCTGTATATGCGATCACAGTGCACAATAATACTATATGTCACAGCTGTATAGTCGTGCAAGTCAATCGTTTTTGTCAATATTAACTTGGTCTTGTGTGTAAAATTGACCTGCGAAGTGTTTCTTATTGAGCAAACGTTACTTAATTCTGTAATATGAGTGAATATCCATACCCAGTTAGTAAACTGCCACTACTTTTGTCAGACGAACCGTCTTCCATTCTCTGCCAGTGTGTCTGTGTCTGCTTAGGTCCAATCCAATTTTTCACAGAATGAGGAGAACAAAACTAAGTTGCCGGCCCCTTTGGAAGGAGCTTAAAGGAGGAAGACCCTTTGAAGGTTCTCTTGCGTTCTGGAAAAGCCCCTAATAGAATGTCGGCATGTGGTCCAGTGCTTTTAATTTACTTCTTTTTGCATATATACATGGATGTACCTAGGCACAGGGGCATATATCTACAAGTAGTTGGATATATGCGTACGTAGGATTGGGCCATTATATGCGCATTATGAGGACCATATATACCGAACATTTTTGTGTACTCCCTCCTGCTAATATATGTTGCTTTTGGTCATATAATGCATAGTAAATATATGTTAGCTGAAATCCTGCTTATATTTTCATTTAGTTGACGGCTTTTGGAATGGAACTAATCTAGGCTAATGCCAACTAGGTATGTAGGCTTGACGTGAGTATCTCAGCTAGCAGCAACACCCACAAGACGATAAAACAAAATAGAAACAAAGCAGAATTTTGGTCTTGCTTGAGCAAGATTAAAGTAAGAGTTCATAAGTATGTTTTTGTTAATCATTATTAATTTACAATTTTTTTTCCTGTAGGAGCACAATTGCGGGCTGAAAGAACGCAGCGTAGCTTAACGCTACTCTTCTCCAGAATAGCACCAGGAACTTGAGGTCAATTGCATAAATATCCACTTATTGCGGAGTCCGCAACTAGTGTATGCTGGTTTGCAGATTCCGCATTGTTGGTGTTGCGTAAACGTCTAGTGTTGGAACTCGCAACTAACATTACTAAAGTCTGACACAAAAATGTGTGTACAAAATCTGTAAGGCCTCCAGTGAGCTCAATATACGTCGTAACCCAATAAAACCATATATTTTCGGAATCCTTGCAGCGAGACGAACATTTTTATAAAATTTAAAATTTTTTAAAATTTCAAAAATTTAAAAATATCGGTTTATCGGGGAATTTTTTCGGACCGTCCAAGCTATTCAGCTCATTCTTTCAGAAAAATTTGCCCGTCCAAAGACGCATCGATTGACACAAGAACGAAAAAAATCGGTTGAGAAATAAGCATTTTATTACAAAATTTCGTTTTTCCATTTCCTTTGATGTTTGCCGCTTTTTGCAACTTTGACTGGTTAGGTATTACTCGCGACTCGCTCAACGGAAAATTTTTTCGTTTAGATTTTCAGGACCGCCTAGGCGCCCGCTTTCATCTGACATATGTGGTATTTCAAATTTTGAAAGTAGATTTTTTGAAAAATACCACTTTTTGACCAAAAATTTCGGCAAAGCAGATTTAGCAAAAGTGAGTAAAAATAACATAATCATAAAATTCAAGCTGAGCTGAATCCAACGATATAAAGCTTTTGTTGCTACGACTTATATTGCGCCAGCAATGAAATTTTAAGCAATATCCCTTATTTCAGCTGGTTTGGCTAGTTTACACTGCTTCAGTCAAATCATAGCGGCAACATCAAAGAGAGCCAAAAACCAGCGGAAATAAGGGATAATGTTTAAAAATTCATTGCTGGCGCAACAACAGCAACAAAAGCTTTACATCGTTGGATTCAGCTTAGCTTGAATTTTATGATTATCTTATTTTTACTCACTTTTGTTCAATCTGCTTTGCCAAAATATTGGGCAAAAAGTGGTATTTTTCAAAAAAATCGAGTTTCAAAATTTGAAATACCACATATATCAGGTGAAAGCGGGCGCCTAGGCGGTCCTGAAAATTTAAACGAAAAAATTTTCCGTTGAGCGAGTCGCGAGTAATGACCAGTCAAATTTGCAAAAAGCGGCAAACATCAAAGCAAACGGAAAAACGAAATTTTGAAATTATTGAGCTCACTGGAGGCCTTACAGATTTTGTACACACATTTTTGTGTCAGACTTTAGTAATGTTAGTTGCGAGTTCCAACACTAGACGTTTATGCAACACCAACAAATAATAATATAATAAAATACTTATTTCTCAACCGATTTTTTTCATTCTTGTTTCAATCGATGCGCCTTTGGACGGGCAAATTTTTCTGAAAGAATGAGCTGAATAGCTTGAACGGTCCGAAAAAATTGCCCGATAAACCGATATTTTAAAATTTTTACGACGTATATTTAGTTCACTGGAGGCCTTATAGATTTTGTACACACATTTTTGTGTCAGACTTTAGTGCGAACCCAGGTTGCTAGCTGCTACTTGCACTTGCAGTTGGTTGAGTTGCATAAAATCTACTAGTTGATTGACCTATTAGTCCTAGTAAAGTTGTCTAGTTAAATCTCACTAGACGATCGTCAAAAAACTTTTGACAACATTTCGACATTCTAATATCTTTTGGTGAAATTTTCAGAAGTTGAGTTATTAGTTTTCAATGTGACTCCGCAAAAAAATTAAATTTAAATTTAGTCAAATTTATTGCAAATTATTAATTTTTACTGGTATTGCGAGCGTGAACCATTGCAAGTTCCTCACGACCAGCAAGTTCCTTAGGTAATTTTGCCTAGTCGCTGGAAAAGTGTTACGCAACACTTGAAATTTGCACTAGTAACTTGTACGCTATTATAGTACTAGCAAATCCGCACTAGGAAATCAGCAGAGTTTTATGCAATTGCAACGGTTGCAGAAATGCAATTGCAGAAATGCAATTGGCCCCAGGAGTGCAATTCAGTGTTGGACCGGGACTGGACAGTCCTGAATAAGGTAGAGGCACTATGCCTAGAAGACCACTGGATCGGGCGGTGTCCTCCTACTCGCACGCAGAGGACCTGACTGATAGGGCCCAGTTACATGTTTTTTGGAGTTAATATGACGACTGCCAGCTGGTTAATTTGTTGAAATGATAGCTTAAAGCATAATAGTATTGCAAATCTAGTTAAAATAACAGCTCGTATATGATGTTGTCGAATACGTAACCGACAGTTGAAACCTTCCGCTGTTGAAATTTTGGGAGAACAAGCCAAATATTTTAAAATAGTCTGTAAATTTCATTGCAATTTCGAAAGAGAGAAACAAATTCGCGGTTAAAACTGTTGAAAAGTTAAATGCCCAGAAGGTATGTAACGAAAAGGTCACTTACTCTACTGCCAGGAGCATTACTGAAGTCAGCTGACGATGTATTTGTTTTGCAACAAAGGAATAGTTACGACTGCGGGATGCCACTTCAATTGAGGCTTCCACCTAAACAAAATAAAACGCAAACGAACAAAATAAAAAAATTTCACAAATTCAAAATAATAATACTAGGTAGGCATGGATACAGAATTTCTGACTTTACTTTGTCCAACTGGTAAATGAATACGGTCTTTACCTTAATCCTAGTGACGCCCGTGACAGGTTCGTGCAAGTCAATCGCATTGGGATTACAACTCCAGTTAACTTACTACAATTGTTAAACTGGTGGCTCAATTAGTGTAGTCTTTGTACCGTCAGTAAAGTTTTTGCGGTGAAACTCGAAAGTTAGATATTCGAAATCCGAAACTCGATATTTATATAAATATCAAATCAAACACTCCAATCAATTGCCATTAGGAAATAAAATGAATGGCTTCTAGATTACTAACCTTAATATTATTTTTATCAGCCATCTCTTCAAAGGCTCCCCGAATTGCAGCTCCGTCAGGGGTATCTTGAGATATCATTACCACCTTCTCGTATTGCAATTTTAGTAATAGTTTAACCCAAACAATTGCCTGATTAAACCAGGGCGGAACCAAGCGCATAAAACTAGGATGAAGATCCTAAAAGAACATATAGCAGATGACGTCTTCCAAAAGTTGTATTATTTTTAACATAACAACATAATTCTATTATTCTATAATAATTTCATATGGAATAATACAAGATAGCAAGAGTACATAACTAAGAGTGTGACAAGCGTCAAGCTCTTAGTTATTAGGCTTGGAGACATGATCTGCACGATAACGGCTGACCCCCTACACAAATTAGACCCATCACTTCACAGAAATTCGCACGCTATGCTTGTGTGCTGAAGCGCACAACAGACGCACATTGAACCAACTGACTAAAGTCTGACACAAAAATGTGTGTACAAAACCTGTAAGGCCTCCAGTGAACTCAATATACGCCATAACCCCATAAAACCATATATTTTCGGAATCCTTGCAGCGAGATGAACATTTTTATAAAATTTAAAATTTTTTAAAATTTCAAAAATTTTAAAATATCGGTTTTTCGGGGAATTTTTTCGGACCGTTCAAGCTATTCAGCTCATTCCTTCAGAAAAATTTTCCCGTCCGAAGACGCATCAATTGACACAAGAACGAAAAAATCGGTTGAGAAATAAGCATCTTATTCCAAAATTTCATTTTTCCATTTCCTTTGATGTTTGCCGCTTTTTGCAAGTTTGACTGGTTATTACTCGCGACTCGCTCAACTTAAAATTTTTTTCGATTGGATTTCCAGGACAGCCTAGGCGTCCGCTTTGACCTGATATATGTAGGTATTTCAAATTTTGAAAATCGATTTTTTGAAAAATACCACTTTTTGACAAAAATTTCGGCAAGAAGATTTAGCAAAAGTGAATAAAAATAACATAATCATAAAGTTCAGCTGAGCTGAATCCAACGATATAAAGTTTTTCTTGCTGCGACTTATATTGTGCCAGCAATGAATTTTTTAAACAATATCCCTTATTTCAGCTGGTTTTTGGCTCTCTTTGATGTTGCCGCCGTGATTTGACTGAAGCAGTGTAAACTAGCAAAACTAGCTGAAATAAGGGATATTGTTAAAATTCATTGCTGGCGCAATATAAATCGCAGCAAGAAAAGCTTTTATATCGTTGGATTCAGCTCAGCTTTTAATTTTATGATTATGTTATTTTTATTCACTTTTGCCATAAATCTTTCTTTGCTGAAATTTTTGGTCAAAAAAGTGGTATTTTTTCAAAAAATCGATTTTCAAAAATTTGAAATACCACATACATCAGTCAAAGCGATCGCCTAGGCGGTCCTGGAAAATCTAATCGAAAAAATTTTAAGTTGAGCGAGTCGCGAATAATAACCAGTCAACGTTGCAAAAAGCGGCAAACATGAAAAGGAAACGGAAAAACGAAGTTTTGGAATAAAATGCTTATTTCTCAACCGATTTTTTTCGTTCTTGTGTCAATCGATGCGTCTTCGGACAGGAAAATTTTTCTGAATGAATGAACTGAATAGCTTGTACGGTCCGAAAAAATTCCCCGAAAAACCGATATTTTAAAATTTTTGAAATTTTAAAAAATTTTAAATTTTATAAAAATGTTCATCTCGCTGCAAGGATTCCGAAAATATATGGTTTTATGGGGTTACGACGTATACTGAGTTCACTGGAGGCCTTACAAATTTTGTACACACACTTTTGTGTCAGACTTTAGTTGTGTTTTCGAGCTTTAGAACGTTGGCATAGCGTGCGAATTTCTTTTGAAGTGACGGGTCTAATTTGTGTAGGGGGTCAACCGTTATTGTGCAGATCATGTCCCCAAGAATTGGAGGTTATACACGAGAAAAACGGCAACTAATTTGCACATTGCCACATTAGTGAAACTAATTTGCGTATTATCTCGAATTTTCGCCGAAACTTCGCCTCACAGCCACTCTACGGCTCTCCCCAGTTAGGTCAAGCACCCAGTTAGGTCAAGCAATGTGCCTTTACTCTACATGCCGTATTCCTGTTTTGTTCTATTAAACTGTATCGAGTAGAGCCATTTGGCAGAGTATAACCAAAGTTATTCTCCATATGAGAATAATAATAACTAAGAGCTTGACGCTTGTCACACTCTTAATTATTATGTACTCTTAAAGATAGTAAACGAAAGAAAGGAGGATGTAACTAAAGCAAATCCTACCCGAAAAATTCTGGCCTGAGCTGGAATGCAAACTTGAAAGTAATTGAGTAAGAAGAAAGGAACTAAAGTTTAATTGACTGATGATTAGGTAAGTGTCAACTGAGCTCTCGCTTACTTTATTAGAAAACTCGGCCCCTCTAGCACCAGTACTGATCACCGGCAACCGGTAGAAGCCAAGAGCATAGGAAATAGCTTCCGGGATGCGCTGCTGCGCCGCACTATGAACCAGCACAACTGCAATGGAGTTGGGCACCAAATCGTGACACACATTTTGACCAGTAACAATCAGAGGGTTCAGGGTTTTTGAGTCTACGGATGAGTTGGGCGTCCAATACATGACCCTGTGCTGGAGCTGAGGCCACTCGGTTGATCGGCAGAAGGCAGAAGCATCGTGTTCTAGAAATCTGCCATAAATGCAAAAATTCTGTTTAAATCTGATAGTTAATTGTACGTACGAGGAAATACTGTATCTACTCTGTACGAGGAAAAAGCATGCAGCAGCACTTGTGCACTACTCATACATTGAAATTGAATTGCCGTCAGATTAGTTCCCTTATTTTATTTTTTTTCATTTATTTATTGTTTACCAGCCAACGAAAACATTAGTATATAAGCAAGAATACAAGAAACTAATCAATTGACTTATGTTAAGTTTGAAATAAACCAGAAAACAGACATTTACAGAACCATCCATTTCACTGGGGATGAAGGCTAGCAGAGCAGGGAACTGGTTGGGCCGAGCGTCGACTACTGATACCCGTCCCCCTGGACCAGTGTGAAATTCAATATCAGCGAGACGACTCTTGAAAGCATACATTGTTGTAGAAAATACAATATCTTCGGGCAAAGAATTCCAATATTTCACGGTTCTTTCAGAAAAGAAATTTTTTCTTATGTCTACACGCGAATAATTAGTCACTAATTTCAAGCCGTGACCTCTTGTGTAGTCAGAGACATTAAAACTGTAGAATTGACCATAATTAACATCAACTAAGCCATTCAGTATTTTATATGTCATAACCAAATCCTTATTTAATCTTCTTCTTTCTAGTGTTTGCAGTTTTAAAAGATTCAAGCGCTGCTTGTAACTATAACGCGAAAACCCTGAAATTCGGCGAGTAAAATATTTCTGAACTTTTTCTAATATTGCAATATCTTTAGTTAAATAAGGATTCCATACTTCACTAGCGTATTCAAGTTTGGGACGTACATAAACAACATACATTTGAGTTAAAAAAGAAGCAGAAGTAGACATAAAGTTTCTGAATATTTGATTAATTAATAAATAACCAGTTTTTGCCAAATTAGAGCAATGTACAGAAGATTTTAAGTTAGCAGAAATCGTAACACCTAAATCTTTAATGTCATCTGTTTCAGTTATTTCAACATCTTCGAAATAATACTTGTGCATAGGATTGTTAAAACCGAGATGCAAAATGTTACATTTTTGAAAGGCGATTTTACGGCGGCTGATTTCGATTTGCCCATTCACTAACTTTATCAATAGCTAACTGTATCAGATTACAAGCTAATGGATCAGAAGAACCTAGGTAAAACTTTGTGTCATCAGCATAAATTTTTGCAGACATACATATTAAGCATTCTTCTAAATCATTCATAAAAATTGTAAACAGTCTCGGACCGAGCACACTGCCTTGCGGTACTCCAGATACTACAGATTTTATACCAGACGAAGTATTACCAACTTGAACAAACTGTGTTCTTTCCGTTAAGTAACTATTAAACCAAGTAAGTAATTTGCCAGACAGTGCATAGGCTCTCAACTTCAAAAGCAATTTTTTTTGTGCGAAACAGAGTCGAAAGCTTTTGCTATGTCTAAGTAGAGTGCATCAACAAAATTTTTGATGTCAATCATTTTGGTCCAATCGTTTAAAACTTCCAGCAATTGAGTGACAGTTGATCTGCAGGCCCTAAACCCACGCTGGTTTTCAGACATCAAATTATACCTGGTCATAAAATTACATAAAACTTCATCAACAATAGACTCCATTACCTTAGAACAAGAGCACAACAAACTAATTGGCCTATAGTTTTTAACACTAGATTTACTACCTTTCTTATGTATAGGAACTAGTAGCACTTTCAAAGCACCGGGTAAATAGCATTGACAAAGGATAACCTAAATATTCTGCAAATTCGACCAAGAACCATTGAGGAATACCATCTGTACCACATGTAAATTTAGGTTTTAGTTTTCTCAAATGTTTAAGTACCGTTTCAATTCCAAAATCACAATACTCCAAATTTTCTGCAGTTTTTAATCCAAAATCAAAATTTCTGTTATCGTCTTCCGTAAATACTGAAGCGAAAAAGTTATTGAAGGCGTTAGCTTTATCTTGATCATCAGTTAAGTTTGCCCCTCCTGTTCTAATACTGGAATAGCTGAGACTGGGGACAGCTTCGATTTTACAAATGACCAAAAAACTTTATCAATTTTTGCCAAGAGAATCCTTTTTTCGGTTTTAAAAATATCATTTCTTTTTAAATTTTTAGACACTTTAGCAGAATGAAGCTAAGTGCTCTGTTTTATAGGTTGGAAGGACAACGCTTATACCTTTTATGAAGCTGGGCTTAAACGTCTATGAGCTTTTTTAGTTTCCACTTGAAAACACATGTCTTTTAGATTAAACTTTGTTTTAGTAGAAAAAGGGACGAACATTTCAAAACATTCGTGTATTTTAAGTTTTAACCCAACTGTTTTCCAAATGCTTTCTACATTAGCGCTGTAATCAATAATATTGTCCCAA
>JASAND010012190.1:0-15050 GCA_030248195.1 Trissonchulus latispiculum
TATTTCCATATATCAGTGTTGGTATATATTTTGCGGCTTTAGTTTGCTTGAAATTTCAAACTAAACAGCAATTCAGCGGCATTTTGGAAGTCAAACAAAATCGTCAGCGAAAGGTTACAATGGCATTATTGCTGTGTACCTATTGGCATGGCTTATTCTGTGTACCTTTGACAGTATTTCTTATGCTTGATTATATCACTGCATGGAAAAAGATTATATCTGGGAACCTCCTTGTTCATCATCATGAACTTGAACTCTGCTTACACCCTGATCCTATACTACTTTAAACACAAGGATGTCCAGCTGTCAGTTCGTCAACTTCTTTGTCCATGTCGCAAAAAAACTGCTGTCTCTGCAGTGTCCAACAGTGGTCTTCACATTACTTGTAATCTGAAGTAAACTGTTAGCAATAAGTCGCCTTCCTTGCGAAATGCCTCAGATAATAGTGACCACAATCCTTCGGTGTCAGCTATACCCAGTAAACGTTTTCAAAAGTACTACTGAATTTTACAAAAACATATCATCGCATCCTGCCTTTGAAACCACATCAGTGAAATAAATATCTATTTCTGTAAGTGCAGCATTGAACAAGTATATTCATTTCCAAATTCTTAGCTTCAGTTATGTGGCGATTGTAGATTAGTCGCATTAGTCGAAAAACACCGACGCATATTGGAATAAGAAAAATTGTCCACAAGAGTGCTTTTCAATTTGTCTGCAAAAATACAGTAAGTTATGTTTCTGCGTGCTTATTTATTTAAGTTGCTTATTATAATTTATAACCTCATTTGATTCGCTTGGCCGAAGTTTTGAATCATCATTACTCAAGCAGATGGAATTCATTCACCGTGAAGTAGTCGTGAAGGGGAAATACAAAATTTTCTCATAAACGCAGTGTACCAAAGATAAAAGAGAAAAACAATTTCCACACAGCAACTGATTCTGACTTTCTATGTTGACCATTTTTTTCTACTGCTTCCAGCATGCTGAATCGCTGCGTGGGCACAATGGTGTTTCTGGCTTTAATATTGACAGGTTTTGGTACTGAACAACTAAGGATTGCTAACTGCACCGGAGGAAATATCTGCGGTGAGAATAATCATGGAGCATGAAAAAATTCAGTGATTCTTTTTACATGGCGGCCTCGGTCGTGGTCAGTTTGTAGTTGCTTGCAATCCTATGTATTCATATGAAAATTGTTTACTTTTGTGGCAAATACCAATCAAATAATTAAGAAATGTTGCCGCGTTAATTGTTCAAAGAAAAATTATTGCATAACTGAATTTCATAGACAATTCTCTACTCGAGCTCTGTGCTTGTTAGTGAACAGGATTTTAATTCAGAATCAAGATACAATATGAGAATATTCGAAATACATAAAATCACATAAATCGAGTTTTCAGGCTTTTCTGTTTTTTGGAAAGCTCTTCGTTTCACGTCTGCAATCCAGAAAAAATGTTGTATATGCTTTTGCTCTAATAACATATTTAACTTCAATAAAATGACGTTAGTTGGAGTACACATTAGGGGTGAATGAGGTCTCTCTCTCTCTCTCTCTCTCTCTCTCTCTGTTCGGGAATCTCGCTAGGCATAGATTGGTGTTGCCACCTTTGCTTCTCCCCATCAGTCATATCCAGTATGCCTCTCGTGTCAGTGTATTGCGCGATCATTTGATTTTTCGGAATGTTGAAAAATCAAAAAACAAAAATCAACGCGTTGTTTTTTGATTTTTGTTTATTCAGAAAAATCAAAAATCAACAGTTTATTTTTGATTTTAGTTTTTGCAGTAGAAAAACAAAAATCAACAATCAACAATCAAATTTTTTCCCACCGATGGGTCGCTGCATTGAATTTTTATCTGAAAAACAAAAAACAATCAACAAGCTTTTGTTTGTTGTTTTTTGCAGAAAATCAAAAATCAAGAAATAAGCGTTTGATTTTTGATTTCTGATTTCAAAACAAAAATCAAAAATCAAGAAACAAGCGTTTGATTTTTGCTTTTTGATTTCAAACCAAAAATCAAAAACAAGAAACAAGCGTTTGAATTTTGATTGTTTTTTGTTTTCCAAACTAAAAACAAGATTTCGTAGATCGACTGATTTAAGCTGCTCACCTCAAATTTACGTATTTAATTTACTAAATAATTTTGCTAAATGCAATTTTAAAGTTTGGATGAAAACTTAGAATTTTGAAATTGGACTTGACCATGTTAAGCCGCCGACCAAGAATGGCCAACGGTAATAATTTTCAGCGGCCGGCCGCCGACCGGTTCAACCCGGCAGTTGTAAAACACTGCCTGTGCCTGTTGTACATACAAGTTATTATTGTGCATATAATAAAGAAATCAGATTATTAGTATGCAATTTTTAGATAACTCTATTGCCGTCCGTATTCCCATTGTTCTATCTGAGTGCTCGTACAACCTTCCCTATCTTTTCTGCAGCCGTGCTTTTCTCCCTACTTGTCTAGCCAGCAGACGTCATAGTTTTCCACCTGCTTAATCGCTATTGTCAAACGGGAGCGGCTGCATATGGCTGGTTGCTGGTACCAGAGTACATCTGGTACGAATGTAGTTGCCTTGCGAGTGACTGCGATGCATTTTGTGCCAATAACCGCACGGTATTTTACTCGGGGATCAAATTCTCTGTCCCTGATCTCCTCTCCGCCTCTTGACTGCGATCTGCGAGGAGGTCTACTGACGAGCCGCTCAGCGTGCACAAAGGTGGCGGGAGAATTGCAAAAAATAATTGACTAGTTAATTAATATTTAAATAAAAATAAATACGTTAGACCTGAAGAAAGTAGCTTAAGTTATTAGATGTGCAAAATGTTGTTTTTAGTTTTGGAAAACAAAAAGCAAAAATCATTAATCAAGCGCTTGTTTCTTGTTCTTTGATTTTTGTTTTGAAATCGAAAAACCAAAGTCAAACGCTTGTTTCTTGTTTTTTGATTTTTGTTTTGAAATCGAAAAACAAAAATCAAACGCTTGTTTCTTGTTTTTTGATTTTTGTTTTGAAATCGAAAGACAAAAATCAAACGCTTGTTTCTTGATTTTTGTTTTTCAAGAGAAGTTCAAAGCAATGACGGGTAAGTTTGGAAAAAGTTTGATTTTTGATTTTAGATTTTTGTTTATTTGCTGGAAAAACAAAAAACAAATAACAAGCTGTTGTTTTTTGTTTTTTCAGTGAAAACAAAAAACAAAAAACAAAACTCAACGCGTTGTTTTTTGATTTTTGATTTTTAATATTTCCGAAACATCAAATGATCGCGCAATACACTGACACTCTCGCTATGTCGCCTGGATGCCATCCACACAATGGGAGGCTGGAGGGAGCCTATTGTGTGGCCTTTGGATTCGGGTTGTTACGAGCTCTTGCGTATAGCAGTGGAGGTGGATTTCAATAAAACGACGTTAGTTTGTGTACACATTAGGAGTGAATGAAGCCTTCGCAAATACATCCCAAGAAACGTTTCGCTTTGGTGGCAGAAACAATTGTCTTTCTCAGTACAATTTGAATAATTTTAGGCTAGTGAAAAATTTGACACACCAATAGTATTCAGGCAACAAAAAACTGCGATTTGGTGAACTGTTCAACACACATTATCGAGCCAAGCTTGTTTCTTTGGCATATGCTTACAATTTACAAAAGTTTACCTTAGCACAGTGCTAAGCCATTTTGTTTTTTATCATGCAGTCAACAATCTCAATAGCTAAGAGAAAAGGTCAAAGTATTTCGTCAATTTTAAGAAAAAATATTAGTTTACGCCAATTACACGAAGTCTAGTGAAATTTACGCCATATGAATTATCTGTCATGATAGTCAAATGAAAACATTTTAATTATATTTTCCGTTGTGCATGATAAGTTTGCTTCTTGTTCCAGAAGGAAAAAGAATTGAAACATTTAGAACGAAGCTCAGTCGATCAGCTCCACTTCCCCCTGCTATTCAGTGGAGCATTGGATAGAAGAACGGCTTGTAAATTGCAATGAATTAAACAATATTAAAGAAAACGGACTACTTGCAAACAATTGTAATGATAATACCTAGACTACATAGTAGCATTCTGTTGTGAAATTCTATGCCAGATTATCACCGGTTTGCACCAACCAATATAAGCTCGAGGTTGAGATTACCTTGAGCTTGTTTGAGGTTATCTAGAAGAGCGTTGCACCAACAAAAGTTTGAGATTAACTCAACCTCGAGTTACTCCCGAGCGCTTAATTTTCAATCCTGGTCAAGAGTAGGATTGACATTGTTTCTTGCCAGTTTTTTAGCAAAATAATTGCATTGTAACGTATACAATTTGAATTTTGAAACAAAAATGCCCGATTTCAGTTAAACTGCAACTGCTAACGATAACTCCAAAGAAATTAGACTTCATAATTTCTAAATTTGTTGTTTTCATTCTTGCCATTCACATAGACAGTTCAATTCTAAACACGGCCTCCTTGCTCTTAAAATTGTACTGTAGGCGGTAGTATTCTCCGTCGGAAGTGCATACATTTGGAAGCCATCATATCATATGATAATCGTCCTTGTCAATCGAGTACAGTAGTATACATTTTCCCAGTTTTGGCACAGCAGGTATGTTTAACGGGTATTTTATGAACCAAAATGACCAAATAATTCTTACTTAGATGCAGGTATCCAAAATTAATTATTAGCTACCTATTAATGACAACCACATACCAGTTTTGGCACAGCAACAGTGTATTTTTGGACCAAAATTTGAAAAATCCAATTAAAATTGCATCGCAAAATATAATTAATTCCCGGTAAAGCAGGTATGTTTAACGTGTATTTTATGAACCAAAATGACCAAATAATTCTTACTTAGATGCAGGTATCCAAAATTAATTATTAGCTACCTATTAATGACAACCACATACCAGTTTTGGCACAGCAACAGTGTATTTTTGGACCAAAATTTGAAAAATCCAATTAAAATTGCATCGCAAAATATAATTAATTCCCGGTAACCACATACCAGTTTTGGCACGGCAACCATGTATTTTCTGACCAAAATGGGAAAAATCCAATTAAAATTGCAATGCAAAATTTAATTACTTCCTGGTAACCACATACCAGTTCTGGCTTAGCAACAGTGTATTTTTGAACCAAAATTTGAAAAATCCAATTAAAATTGCATCGCAAAATATAATTAATTCCGGGTAACCACATACCAGTTTTGGCACGGCAACCATGTATTTTCTGACCAAAATTGGAAAAATCCAATTAAAATTGCATCGCAAAATTTAATTACTTCCTGGTAACCACATACCAGTTCTGGCTTAGCAACAGTGTATTTTTGAACCAAAATTTGAAAAATCCAATTAAAATTGCATCGCAAAATATAATTAATTCCGGGTAATCACATACCATTTTTGGCATAGCAACAGTGTGATTTTGGGTCAAAAATGGAAAAATTCAATTAAAATATTTAATACATTCCTGTTACCTATCTTTGGGAACAGCACCTATCCTTAAATTGTGGTTATGTCAACGAAAGAAAAAAACCAATAAGATGTAGGAATTTCTATAGGAATCTCTATAACAATGGAAGTTTCAAAACCAACATTCACCGTTAGATTAATTCCACAAGTGGATAGAACTAGAACAAGTTTGTCTCTACATTGAAAACTAAATGGTTCGTTGCTGTAAAGGTGTCAAATAGCAAGTAAGTAAAGTAATAGCAAAACAATGAGATTATTTTTATTGTCAAAATAAATAGTTTATCATGAAATAAAAATTTTATAAGTCTGTCCATCAAATATTATGTTAATGCCGTCTTCTGCCACCATTAGATGGACCGGCTCTGGGTCGAAACATATTCGGATACAAAGAAATAACTTGGCGAACAGCTTCATATTCATCTACGTTTTCGGCATCTTTGACCTGGCGACATTCCTGTAGGAAGAAGCCTTCGAAATCATTCAAGACATTGTATCCCAAGTGATGGGCTACCTCCAAAAAGTCTTCTTCCACATCCTCAGAATCAGATGGGGGCAGCTCTAATGCCCTGTTCTGAAAAATTGAAATGACTAAGATAATCTCATCCTGAAGGTTTTCCTAATCAAATTTTAACAAATCGCAATTTTAAGACATTTTTCATTTTGTAGCGATTCTGGATAGTGAAGTACATACATAGCGTGTGGAAGAAATAAACCATACACAATTGGATTATTTAACCATGACATGAACAAACAGTTACGAAGATTGCTAATTGGGTATTACAACGCAATGACAAAAATAGTAACCTGAACGTGTAAGCGGTTTCCTTCCCAATCAAAGTATGTTACTTGTCGACGACGACAGATGGGCACTTGGCCACCCTCTGTGTCCATTTTCGAAAACAGTCACCATGGTAATGGTGTTTACAGCGAGTGTATACGATGTCCTCCACGTTTGTAAACATCGTATTGCAAATCGGACATTTGAAGCCCTCATTCATTTGATTTTTAAAGTAATCATGGCGAACCTCGCGCACCACAGAAATAATTGGTCGATCACCAAAAGGTGCGGTAATATCTGTTGATTCGGACTCTATCCCATACATCTCAGATACCTTAAAAATGGTATACTTAAAACTTGGTGTGCCTAGAAAATTTTGAAAACAGAAATGCATTAATTTAATAAATGTAGATCAAAGCAATTATTAAACACACTGTGCGTTATCAAAGGTCCAATTAGTTTATAAATGTGTATAGGTTCGTACTGAAGAGGTTCCAAGTCTGGATGTAGTTGTTGTTGTTGTTGTTGTTGTTGTTCGGGATGAAGCAGGAGTAGTAGTGTTGGAAGCAGGTGTTGTTACCGTTGTCGTTGCAGCAGTCGAGCAGGGAGGTATTCTCGGTTGAGTGTTGCTGGAAGTTGAGGCTGCGGAGCTATCTACAGGTTTCGATGACTCCTGCAAAATGAATCAGACAACGCATTGGTTGGTAAAGATTCATCACTAGCTTGGACACGCAAAGATTAAATGTTGGAAAGGAAAAAGGAATACAAGGAAATACAAATAAATAATCAATCGACATAAATATATAATATGTATCTGCGGTGCAATACTATTGAGTCAACGAAGTTTGATGCTGTTGATGCGAAATCCGCAACAAATGGATATTAAAAATTATAATAAAAATATGGCATACAGATTTAGTAAAGCATTTATATAAAATGCTAAAGATTTTAATGTAGACGTCATAACGCGCCAAAAATTATTATGTTCTTGGGAAAATGTAGTTTTTAATATGAAATGCCTAAATGTTGATTTGGAGCATAAGTACAAAACACGGAAGCACCACAATTGGCTTTCAAGAACAATGAAAGGTGTATTTATGAATAAATACGGTGTTGTAGTGGCCTGCAGTTGCACAACATCGGATGGTGTGCAAAGATGTAAACTAAAAAGGTTGAAAACTGCAATTGCATTGCTATAATTTTGTAAATAATAAAACAACAGGGCGAGTTCATACAAGTAAAGGCATAGGAAGTTTTGTATGTCATTTGTAATCAAAAGTAGAAGCTTACTTGGGTGCTTGTACCAGAAGCAGCTCCATTAACTCCAGAACCCGTTACAATTCGGACGTTGACATGACATTTGCCATAGTCTGAGGTAAAAGAGAAGTCAAAATGTCTTTCATCCATGGATTGGATGAAGACGAACAAACGGAAATAAAGCAGAGGTAGTACGTAACTGAACATTATTCCTGAGAAAGTGGACCTGCGAAAAATGGAAAGATGGAAAGATACAATAAGTCTGCTAATTGGATAAATCGAAAAATATAGGACAGTGTAAAAGCAAACAGTGTTGACAAATAAATGTTATCTTAATAAATTGAAAACAGAAAGATAATCAAAACACTATGGCCTAGTGATAGGGTGAATCAAATGCATAATTAGAAGTGCCGCTACTTGGAAAAGAGGAATTTACAAAAACATATTATTCGGAGTAATGGAAGTGTAGTTGCTAGACAAGATCTTCTGAATAGCATAAAAACAGTAGAGAAAGTAAGCTCAAGTTTAGCTGGAAAGACACTAACGAAAGGCAATGAGTGTAGCTTCTACAAAATACCGGATTACAGAGTAATGACTATTCATTCATTTTCTTTTATGGCGAAGCCGGAAGCATTGACCTAAAGAAACCCTTTTACGACCGAACTCTAGCGCAAAGAAAAAGCTGATATTGTTGTTGGAAGAAATTGAAACGCTCAAGAGGGTCCGATGTTTAAGCGGGCAGAAAAGTATACACGGTAGATACACCCTGAAGATACGACTGAAAAAGACTGTGACTGGCAATTGCAGACTTATTCTCTCTGGAATAACTTTAAAAACAAATACGCTGAAGATGGTCATATGGTCAAGCAGGCAGAAAAAATACACCCAAGCTATAAGGCCGAAATAGAGTTACTGGCAGTTGTGGGTTTATTGACTCTGGCATAGCTTTAAAAACAAATGCGTTAAAGATGCCCTTATGCTCAGGCCGGCAGAAAAGTATACACGGAAGATACACCCAGGTCATACGGCTGAAACAGACTGTGACTGGCAATTGCAGAAATATTGACCTCAGCTATAAGAAAAACAAATAAGATGAAGCTATATTCAAGCAGCCAAGAATTTCTACCCCAGAGAAAAAAGAAAAGACAAAGACGCTGAAGATGCAGCTATATTTAAGCAGTCAAGAAGTTGTACACACAGGCAAGCTGAATCAAAAGGTCTTGTTAGCATGGCAAAAAGTGAAACGCTAAAGATACCGCTATGTTCAAGCTTTCTGAAATCTATACCGGAAGGTCTAGCCAAACAGCTGCTTATGTTCCTGCCTTTTCCAAATTCCAGCTTGTTTCAAAGAATCTAGCTAGATGAAGTTGCGCAAAGTAACAGATGAATCAAATGTTTAATCATTATGCATTACAAGACACAAGACAGGAAGTATGTCTGTAGTTGGCAATTTTATTTAATTTTTTATTTGTACACACAAATATTATGACATTTCAAAGAATGCAAGCACAAATCAGGAAGTAGCAAAAATTGTTTGTTACATTCAAAACATGAATAAAATGGTTCAATATATGAGTCGGAGAGTTTCTTTAAAATAGAAAGACCACCCGTAACTGCAAGATTTAGAAACCAGGAAGATGGGTCCGTCGAATGAGACAGTAGTATTTTCCCATAATGATAAATGTTAATTTTACTAACATTTTCAAATGCATCATCGGTTGTAGCGGAATTCAATTCGTATAGAAATTTATCCAGTTGCCGTAAGGATACTTTCCACATGCTTCCAAAAATAGATTCCATAAGAGGACTCAGAAGAGCATCAAATGATTTCGGAAAATAGGAGTCAGTTGCTGGTTAAATTATCCACACCTTGGTAAAACGATCGTATGAATCTTTATTATCCTTTTTTCTTGTAGTGTGAAAATAGAGCATTCATTTCGTGTCGCAGTTCAATATAGCCATCTCCCATCCCTTTGAAACGTGAATACATGTGACCTTTGCTGGTAAATATCCATCGACAAATATTTACTGTTGGTCGTTTGGGTTTCGTGATTGAATGTCGAAACGATTTGGTTAATGCAATCTTGTAGCAGCGCCAGATTGGTTGTAGTTGAAGCCATGAATGTAGTAGGGATTGGATTAATGGTCGGTGCAATATATGTTGAAAATGTTCTAGCAAATCAATTGTTGATTTCAAGCAGGGACAATTAGATACCATACAACGTATTAAGCTGCCGAAACAAATATCTTGTAAAGTTTCCATCTAAAACACAAATTTTATTCAATAAATAAACAAACATTATGCAATTCATAACAATGAGTTAACTGAACATGCTAACATTTTGTGTGAGTCTATACTGTTATAAGCATTGTCAAATAGTCGGGTTCCACATTTGTATAGTAAACATGGTAACCACTTTTCAATGTTTCTGGAATATCTCAAATCGATGGTACCAAGAGTAACCAACTTTGTGTATGCACTTTAGTCTAATAGCGTATGTATTACAGAATTATCCATTTCATAGATAGAAACGATAAACTTTGAGAATGTAAATCGCCAATCAGGTGTATACAGATATGAAAACATATTTCCAACAATTATACGCAAATGTCGTTGTATCACTGACGAAATGAATCCAAATATCAGAAACCTCCGATTTGTAATCGCCAACATGCTTAAACTCAAGAAAGAGACCCGTGTTGTTAAAGGTTGTGTACGCTTGTCTGTCTTTTGTTTTAAAGTCTTGTCTGTTAAAGACACACCGCGCGTGCAGGAGATAAGTACTGGGAAAGCTGTTAGCATGAAATACTATTCTTAACCGTCCAGACATGCTTGCAAGAGCTGCAATAGCGAAGCGCTCCAATTCAAATTTCGGTAATATGTGTTTCCATTCCATCAGTCTTGAAAGCAGAGTGCAATAATCAAACTTGTTTTCAAGTAAATGTCTTAGGATAAGGGTAAACGCAATTTCTTCTAAACGCTTCATTCTAAAATAAAACTTTACTGGTAAGTCGCAAGTGATAAGTAACCATGTTTTAACCGCACAAAATACAATGACAATCCTGCATCTGTAAATCTATGAACTCGTTGTAGTATATAAAATAGATGCAGCAAGTTAATGATGCATAGTACAGAGAAAACATTGAAGCAAGTAGAAAATATAGAAGCCAAAAATAATGATTGTGTGCAAACAAACAAACAAATGTGTGCTCATAATAGCTATTGATATCATTATAAGGAACATTACAATAAACTTTAGTCCTAAAAATTGAACGCTCTATCTCACCATGTATTACCGATAAATTTGCTAAACAAATAAATACAGCTTGTATCACTAGAACAGCCAGTGTATAAAGCTTACAAATAACATATACAATAAGCGTAAAACGAGTTGTCTTCAATGCGTCTATCGCTTTTCCAACGTTATCATCTACATGTGCACCAATGTTTAATTGTACGTGAGCTCCATAAAGTCTCCATACCAGATATCCTACATAAATCGCAAATGATTGTACCATGAGGATATAACCAAAGTATGGGTAAATGTGTATGTAAAAACATTGTTTTCCTTTAATCTCGTAATCTAAGCAAGGTGCATCAGGTCCTTCGAAATAGCATGAGTCGACAAAGTACTTTGCTGTTGCGGTGTTGGTATGTTCGTGGGGTATCTTGCACGAGATTGAATTTCCAATATTTTGACTAGCTAATACGCAAAGAGATACAAAAGGTACTATCACAACGTGCTCATATGCATGGTCATTAATAATACAGTAAGATAATTGACTTAAAGTGCTGGTTTCCTTTCGGGTACTTTTCATTGGCTTTAGTCCGCTACCAAACTATCCAAAACTTACGCAATAAGTCATTTTCGCGCTCTTTAAGAATTTGCCACCAGTCCATTATTTTAAAGGTTTTGGTTTAAAAGTTTTTGTTTCTGGCCTTATTCTCTCAGTGGGCAGTAGAGATGTAGGATTCATTGCTTTGGCTGGAAAAACACACCATAATGAACATTTTGGTTTTTACGAGCATGCTAACTCCAACAATTAAGTCACTACAAACCAAAAACGATTTGGCGTGTCTAAAGCTTACCACTTTTGGGGAAATCAGTTTTTTTAAAATTACTGCCACATGTTAAGTATAATGTTGGTTTCTTTATACTCAATCGAGACACCTCCAGCATTTTTGCGGAGGAACATTTTTCGTGGTTCGTGAAACGTGTGTAGCCTCGGTAGAAGCCTCGAGAGAATTCAGTGCAAAGTAGATAAATTAGAGTCGCCGTGCATTTTGCGAATTTTCTGAACCATTAACAGACACTGATCCAACTCCAAGAAAGGCCCATATGTATCCCTTTATGACATCACAAAAAGAAATTTTGGCTGATTCCGCAGTTTTGAAAAATCGATGTTGAATCCTTCATAAAGAAATAATGAAAGACGCCTGCCTGCAGTCACTAAGACCGAAGCCTTAGCCCAAACAGGAGAGAGCCAATGGGAGCTGTGAGCGCTCTTACCCAGAGAGAACTAGTCTCTGTAGCTCCTGCCTGGTTGTCCATAAAGAGGACAGCCAGCTCGGCTCTATCTGTGCTGCAACATAGCCAGAGAAGGTTTTATCAAAACCTCTCTGACTGTGCTATGCACAGAAAGAGGACTGCATTGGCCCGCGATCTCCGTAGAGATACAAACAGCATTTACATCAAGAAAATGAGGTAAACGCTGGCCAGCAGGCGGATCCACGCCTGCCTGCAGTCACTAAGGCCGAAGCCTTAGTCCGAACAGGAGAGAACCAATGGGCGCTGTGAGCGGTCTTACCCAGAAAGAACTAGTCTCTGGACCTCCGGCCTGGTGTCCAGGAAGAGGACATCAAGAAAATGAGGTAAACGCTTGCCAGCAGGCTGATCCACGAAGGATACAAGGCATTAATCATGAAGAAATAATTAAAACGCCTGCCTGCAGTCACATAGTCCGAACAGGAGAGAGCCAATAGGCTTTTATGATTGATTAAACCTTTTCTGGCTATCTTGCGGCACAGATAGAGCCGAGCTGGCTTTCCTCTTTATGAACAACCAGGAGCTACAGAAACTAGTTCTCTCTGGGTAAGAGCGCTCACAGCGCCCATTGGCTCTCTTCTTTTCTCACTAAGGTTTCGGTCTTAGTGACTGCAAGCAGGCGTTTTTGATTATTTCTTTATGATTAATGCCTTGTATCCTTCGTGGATCCGCCTGCTGGCCCGCGTTCACCTCATTTTCTGATCATAATGAATCTTTGAAGTATTAAGTTTTCCGCTAAATGGGTGCCATATTTTGAGATCTAAGCTAAAATTGTAAAAAATAAAAAGATCACAGAAATATGTAAATCAAATAATACAAAGCTTAGACAGGTCTATTTTGCTATTCCTGAAACAATGCTATTCCGTTGCAGGTGAAAAAGTGATAACTTTTCGCATGTCTAATTTTTAACACATGCAGACCTCCAATTTGAGGTGAAATTACTCATTAACCGTAAGACATATGAACTTAATCTTGAAATCTCGTTAAAATAGACTGTTTGGACAACAAAATATATATGTATAGTCAACGACTAAATGTAAGTCAATGTAACTTCGAAAAAATGATTATAAACAGATGGACACCCATGAACTTGTTTGTTGAGTTACCAAGATGAACAAATAATCCAAATCTCTAATTCTATTTAGACTGCAAAGATTAAAGCTTACGCTCAAGTAAACTGTTACCACGGTGTAGACAACTATCCGTATCCACCATATTGCTTTAGCTTGCTGGCAATTTCCACCGTGTTGCGCCTGTAAACTTGTTACTCCAAATGAATTCGTCTGAAACCGTTACAGCTTCCAACGGTTTTATAGTTACCATTAGTTTGTACTTTACCGAAGGTTGGAATCGGTGGAAATGTGCTGCTGTTAATTGCCGTTCTCAGTTCTCACTACGTCTGCATTGAGAGAAAAAGAGTTTATGTTTCCTGCTGGGCTGGCCTTGTCCGATGCGATTGGTGGCTTTGGCCTGACACTCTCTTCCATCCATAGACTAAGGTCATGTCGGCTCACAGAAGCAACCAGCTCGTCCCTGCAATGGAATGTGCGTTAATGTTTCACACACTATTCATTCAGCTTGGGGCCTATGCGTCCCCAATGGTTGCAGTGCTAATATCTGTAGACCGATTTATTGCTTGCTTCAGTATTAAGTCCTACGCTAAATTGACGAGAAAATACACCGTAATAGCTATTACTGTCGTGTACTTATTGGCTATACTTAACTTAATACTTAATACTAAACATTGTCGCGGTTTATTTGGCAGAAGGATTTCTGGTACCATCTTTCTGCTTTGGTGGCTCTAGTTTGCCTCCTTGGAGAGAGTACATGCATTGGGGATTCCAAGTTATATTTGCATATACCAGTGCTGGAATATATTTTGCGGCTTTAGTTTGCTTGAAATTTCAAACTAAAGAGCAATTCAGCGGCATTTTGGAAGTCAAACAAAATCGCCAGCGAAAGGTTACAATGGCATTATTGCACTTGAGTACTTGCACCTTTTGTATATTCTGTGTACCTTTGACACTATTTCTTATGCTTGATTATATCACTGTAAACATGGAAATAAGATTATATCTGGGCACCTCTTTGTTCATCATCATGAACTTGAACTCTGCCTACAACGTGATCCTATACTACTTTAAACACAAGGATGTCCAGCTGTCAGTTCGTCAACTTCTTTGTCCATGTCGCAAAAAGCTGCTGTCTCTGCAATGTCCAACAGTGGTCTGCATATTACTAGTAATCTGAAGTAAACTGGAAACAATAAATCGCCTTCCTTGCAGAATGCCTCAGATAATATTGACCACAATTCTTCGGTGTCAGCTATACCCAGTAACCGTTTTCAAAAGTACTACTGAATTTTACAAAAATATATTTCGCCAACTGCCGAATCCATTGCATAGCTGACTTTTAGCCTGTCTTTCAAAGCACATCTGTCAAATAAATATCTATTTCTGTATGTGCAAAATTGAACAAGTATATTCTTTTCCTAATTCTTAGCTTCAGTGATCTGGCGTAGTAAGATTAGTCGAAGAACACCGACGTGTATTGGAGTAATACAAATTGTTCACAAGAGTGCTTTTCAATTTGTCTGCCAAAATACAGTAAGTTATGTTTCTGCGTGCTTATTTATTTAGTTGCTTATTATAATTTATAACCTCATTTGATTCGCTTGGCAGAAGTTTTGAATCACCATTACTCAAGCAGACGGAATTCATTCACCGTGAAGTAGTCGTGAAGGGGAAATACAAAATTCTCTCATAAACGCAGTGTACCAAAGATAAAAGAGAAAAACAATTTCCACACAGCATCTGATTCTGACTTTCTATGTTGACAATTTTTTCTACTGCTTCAAGCATGATGAATCGCTGCATGAGCACATTGGTATTTCTGGCTTTAATATTGACAGGTTTTGGTACTGAACAACTAAGGATTGCTAACTGCACCGGAGGAAATATCTGCGGTGACAATAATCATGGATCAGGAAAAAATGCAGTAGTTCCTTTTTACAC